>APFE030972543.1:241479-254488 GCA_000404065.3 Pinus taeda
AAGAATTCAGCAGTTGAACCAGCTGGATGAAATGAGGCAGCAAGCAGAGGAAACCACCATCCTCATGCAAAAACAAAGGAAGTAGTGGCATGATGCACATATCAAGAAGAAGCAGTTCAAGGAAGGTGACTGGGCTTTACTTTTTGAATCTAAGTTCAAAGATCATAAAGCCAAGTTTACCACACATTGGATGGGCCCATACCAAATTGTTCAGGCATATGACAATGGTTCAGTGAAGCTCACAACTATTGATGGAAAAGGTCATTCCTTTACTGTCAATGGTCATCGCCTGAAACTATACACTAAGCCCACCAGCAAGCAAGATTTTCTACAAACAGAATCTCAACAAAGAGAGGTTGAGATACTGCAGCCCTCAGCTGCAGTATCACTACCTTAGTTTATTTTCTTTCAATTTCGAAAAGAAATTAAAAAAAAACAAAAAAACAAATAAAAACTAAAAATATATATATATATATTATATATTATATTATATATAATATATATATATATAATTATTATATAATGAAAAATAAATAAATAAATGGGTTAGATTGAAAAACCAGCCTCTGGCACACTCTAACCCCGAATTCCTACTTGAAAACCAATTCGTTGGCGGGTAAGAATTCTCTTTCTTTTTGTTCACTGTTTAGTTTCTCAACTGAATAATGACTTGAGGACAAGTCAAAACTTTTGTGGCGGAGAGAAACATCAGCATTTTGTTCTTTTATCTCTCCATTGTAAATTTTTAAAGATTTCTCATCTCCTCATTGTAAATTTCCAAAGCAGTTGTTCCAGCATTCCAGATTTCAATAAATAAGTTGTTTTGTTATTGTTTTATCTCAGAGGGACCTGGTTATAAATATTATGCAGGGGGGCCTGTTCTGTCAAGAAGACCATGCTATCAGCACCAGCAGTAATGGGACCTGTTTACACACATAAAAGGGACCTGTTAAGAGATTGATATTTCAGGGTTACTTCAACATAGCTTCAGCAAGTTTCTACAAGGGCAGGTTGCTGAGCACCAAGACTCCATCAAACACCCAAGCTCAAAGTACCTGTATGCATATAAAGAGCTGCATGAACATCTTCAAAGTTTCAGAGGGACCTGTTGCATTCAAATCTACCTCAGGGGACCTGTTATGAACAGCAAAGAAAAGTCAAACAACAGTCAAGAGACTAGTCCTACTCAGCATGCCAATGCAACAAACAACAAACAAAAGTGTAAGTTACGCCCTTGTTCTAACATTTAATTTCTTGGATTAATTTTTAATGTTAATTTTAATGACTGTGACTGTTATGATCGATTTCAAGGGCACATTTTTCATCATCCCTTATCTCCCTGATTCTTCCCAACTTCAACCTATTTCCTACTTCTAAAATCCATTAACCCTTCATTTCAACCTTGTTCTACGCATCCTACAGCCATACCAACATCCTCCATTTGGCCGAGTACCAAAAAGACACGTGGTGATTGTTTAAAAAGAAAAATTATATAAAGGTAAGAAACAAGAGGCCTATTCATTATATTTCATGCGGCCGAATGATGATTCCACCACCCGACACACCTAAGTGATTCAGAGGACTCCATCATACCTCAGTATGGCATATACGCCCCCAGCGCTCCCATGATAGCATTTGTGCAAGCTGTATCATTATTCCCCTGTTTCCAAAGATGAACATGCTCTGAGGTAAAGGAAGTTGGTCGTTTCACTCTCATTTTTTAGGTTGTTTACGTTGGTGTATAATCCCGTGGCTTCCACAGTAAGGACCGAAGGCAGTGAGCGCCATTCAGTTTCGATTCCCACCAAGTTACACGACAGTCGACCCAGCATCACATTGGATACTAAGGGAGCGACGCCATCAGGTAACAAGTCAAAATTTCTTTGTTAAATTTGCAAGTTAGAGCACGACCCTCAGCCAGGATGACAAATAGGGTCGATCCAAGCGTGTTCAATAGTTCCCAATACCATGAAGACTGCATTTCGATTCTCAGAGAGATACAGTGGTTGCCTTTTTTGGAGAAATTCCATGGAAGCAACGAAGAGGTTACCAAGCAATTCGCCTTCACATTTAATGGGGAGAAAGCCCTGATAGGCAACTTCTCATTCAGGGTTTCAGAAGACACCATCGCCCATGCAATAGGGATCAGTCCAGAAGGAGAAAAGTATTTTAAGACCAAGCAATTTAAAGAGAAATCGTGGACCCAATTCATGTCTAGGTCCCGCGTCTCATCAGTTAACTGGAAGAAAGGCGTCCCAAGGAGTTGGTTGGTGCATCCCTGGGATGAGATGGTCTACATACTTCAAAAATTCGTAACCTGTGAAGGCCGCTACAATATTGTTTATCTATACCATATCAAGTTGTTGCTACACTTGAAAAGGCAATGTGTTATCAGTTTACCATATTTTCTATTGCAGAGCCTAACCGAGATGTCAAAAACCATCCAGAAGCAGAAGGGAAATGAAGACAAGAGCCTATATCACTTTGGCTTAGTTAAAATTCTTATTGAGCATGAATTGTAGAGAAGAGGGAAAATGTGGAAGGAGTTCTTAGCTTCCAACCAAATTAGAGATGAGGAAGACAAAGAAGAATCACAAGAGAACTCAGGATTCATGAAGGCCATCGATGAAGAGATCCCAGCATCATCCAAAGCAAACAAGGTACCTCCACCTGTGAGCAGCATAAGGACTAGGCAAATGAGAAAGGAAGATGCTAAGAGGGCAGAGCAAGATAAATTTTTTACCACTTATTCAAGAAGAACAAGGAGAATACCAAAAGCTCAGTTGCAAGAAGACCAACTTGAATCCAATGCACCTATACAAATGGATATTCAGAGCAGTGACCATTCGCCACCAGGGCCAAGAGCTGATATAGATGTTGAAAGCCACTCACCACCAGGACCAGGAGCTGATATAGAGGTTGAAAGCAATAACAAACAAGAAAAAGGGTCACCACCTCCCAATAAGAAATAGAAGAAACTGGAGAAACAAATTGAAAAATTAAAGGAACAGCTCATGGAGGCTAATATGCTGGAAAAAGTTATCAAGAAAGAAAATGAAATGCTCCAAGCACAGAGTAAAGAGATTCAAAATAAAAATGAAAAGTTAAAGGAGCGAGTCAATGAGCTAGAGGCTAAGCAAACAGATATTTGTAAGTGGGCCACCAAGTGGCACAATCAGAAGAAGACCCTCAAGGAAAAATACAAAAGATTAAAACATGAGCTCCATGATCAGAAAGATGCCCAGGTGAAAAAGAATGTAGACACATTGCTAAAGGCAGCAGAGGTACAGGCAGGGACAAAGTTTAAAGGAAGCACTTCAGGGTTAGCATGAGGACATGCTAATTCATTAAGTCGGGGAGAGATGTTGGTACCATTCCATGACCCCTTTTTCCCTCCCAAAACATGACATTTACCTACCTCTTTTCATCATTTATCTCTCAGATCCCTTAGAAATTGATTAGTTAATAGTCTTATAGTTATTAAATTGCATTGAAATTGATTTAAGGGTTTTATGTTAATGAATTAGGAATTTTTGGCAAAATGACTACAGGAAGTTCCAACATCCTGTAATTGGTTTATTGTTTGACATGTGGCATGACAGCTAGGCTAGAGCGAAGGGTAGGGATGAAAAGCGGAATGTCCAAGCATGGACGAACACCTATCCCGCAGCAGAATCGACCCTCCTACATGCGCGGTCAACGAAGGTCAACTATGGCATGTTGGCGACAAAGGCAGCAGCAGCACGCATTCCAAATCGATTTAAGTTTTGTTTCCTTTTTAAAAATCAGTTAGGATAGAAACATTTTCAAAAATTGTAATGTGGTAAAAGCGGCAAGAGCCTGCTCATGAATGTACATCCGTTTTCAAGGGATGTAAAACCATATGTAAACATAGTTCTGAACCGGCTGCATTATCATTATCATTATCGTTGTTTCAAAAACAGAGTTTCGATTTTAATATCAAAGACTTGCATTACAGTCATGATTTCGCTGTGTTGATTTGGTAATCGTTGGATCACAGTTCAGTATACCTGGAACGCGGACAGGCCCTGCGTAACATGGTATACTGTTGTTTTATTTCATTTACAGTTAGGGTATTAATATGCGCAGTGATTCAAATTGATTTATGTTTATGATATGCTTATATGTTTATGAATGCGCTTGAATAGATTATCACCTGGATCGTGAATCATATCCTGTAAAGGATTCGATCCCTTGTTATCTTGTAGAGCATTGTCATGAACTCTATGCTTATGATTTCCATATATTTTTATTTTGCATGACTGTTAATGAATGTTGAGTATTCGCTGAACAGAGGTTTTATGTATGATGTCTCTGTAAGGGGACTAAAATCTTGATTTGCAGTGATACACAGCGTTTTGGTTTGTTAAATGAATTGAATCTTGGTTTATAGTAATACATAGTGTGTTTTAGTTTGATAATGAATCGAATGACAACATTGTAATTAGGAAGATCAGACTTAGATAACGATCCTTTATGTCTATACACTTTAGGCGCACGCCTCTAAGTCTACGCACGCTGGTCGATAATAAATATAGCCTAGTCTAGCACCCTAGATAAGACACTACAATTAGTTCATAGCTTCAGCAAGTGCATTCGTCATGGCATACTAACCTGCAAAAATTACAAAACAATTGCTGGGACATCTACATATACTTCTGCAACAGATGGAAATTATCCATAGTATGTTTTCCTCCTATCTGGCAGATCACACACCATAATGTAGACGTCATGCTCGGCCCTACCTACGCCTCCGGTCTTAATGGCATTGGCCCTCCCCCTGCCAAGTAGTTCGCGAACACTCGACAATGGTCCTTGTTGTGCACTTCTCCTTTGAATTTTATGCACCATACTTCCTCGCACACCTCCGACCGATTTCTCATGTCTTTTTTCAAACATTACATCTCCAGACATAGGTTCTACAGTTACATGTGGATTTTTTGGACTCCCAACCCAAGGTCTTGTATAGGGGTCTCATGCAATCTCAATGCTATCTCCAATGCTTCGTCCTGGGTGGAAACTTTTTGTTGTGACAGCGGTGTCCTTAAGTGTGGTATAAGTGAGGCCACAAACCGTGATGCTGCACATCTGTTAACGTCATATTGGCTTCGCAGATTGTACTGTTCAACCTTTGGTCCAGGTCCAGGGGGTCTCGCTCGAGAGCATCGCAATCTTCTTAAACCCAATGATTAATTGTGTCTCTGATTTTGGCCTACTAAATTCCTTGTTCAGCGCAATCTAGATCTCTGTAATTCCTGCATTTGGGTCGTCATTAGAATGCTTGGTATACCATGTTAAGTCATGATCCTGCAGCACGCTCACCAGCATAGCCTTTTTAATATTATCATCCCTAACACCCTATGCTTCCCATACTGCTCTTACCCCGAACCAGAATTGGTCCGGATCTTCAATTACCTATGCCTCTGAACACCGGCAGTTTGATCGTACTCGCCATACTGAACTGCGGTGGTGGCGAAGGTGGAGTGGGTGGAGATGGAGGTGAGGGGGGTGAAACAAGTGGCAATGTGGGTGGAGGTGGTAAATGAAAAATTCTCTATGTTATCAAACTGACCGTGCTTCTTGGAGAAACTTTCATGACCTCCTCCTCGCTTACTCGCAATGGTGAAATTAAGGGACTATTTTCCAACCCCTCATTACTTTCGCTTTTATATATCCTCCCGCTTTGTGTAGCCCCAAACATTAATTTATTCGCATAATCTACTTTTCAAAAAATAGCATCTTAATCCAAGTGTTCAAGGATTCAATATACTTACCTCGCAGTCCCTTGAGAAAACGTCGCTCTTCCTCACTATAGCTGACAGTCGTGTCTACTACGAATTCAGTGATAAATCCTCCTATAATTTTGTCGAGCCAGTGGTCCAAATCTCACACCATCTTATCTTATAATGCTTCTAGTCTGCGCACTAGTTTCAGAGTCCACACGATTGGTTTGTCCAGCCTATACCTTCCTTGACTGTCTGCTAACTTCACAATCCACTCATATAGCTCAGAAGGAAAGGATGCAAAGAAAATTTCATGGATTTCCATGTACAAGTAGCACTCCAACCACTGTTCCTTATATACTCGTGGATTTCTATTCTCCTATGTCGCGAACTCGTGAATCTGTCCAACCACTCTTCAATTTCTTTCTTCATTGGATTCTAGTGGCACAACATCAGACATCCTTTATGCAGATCTCGGTCCTAGCAACGAAACCATTTATTGGCTTGTATGGGCCTGACCCAGGTTCAGAGGTGATTTAGCCAAGAAAATCCTGATACTACTAGCCCTTTCGGCAATAGGCCGTGGAGCACGGGCTAAGGTCTCACCCGAAGTACTATGGGAGGGTGCTAGAACTAGCTTTCCACACCCCAGGGATGTTTGATGGGCTTCTGGAGGTTCGCGGTCCGACCCATCGCTACGCACACTTGCTAGTACTTTGCAACCCGTGCTGTTGTTCCACGTAGCCCTACTCACAGTGCGATCCGTATAATACCCAAGGTCCTTGCTACTTAACTGATTACCTAACTTTTGTGTGTAGGATTTAGGGTTATTACAATATATTTAGTAATCATATTAGTGTGTGTGATACATAAACCAATATAAACATATAGAAGATAATGCACAACAAATACATAGAAATAAGAATCAACTTCTCTTTATTAATCTTCAATCCCAATTACAGACTTGACACTTCCCTGCACACTCAGCTGCAGGGGTCCGCGCACTCAGCTGCGGACTCTACCAGGCCTCTGTGCACTCAACTGTAGAGCCTCTTCCTACTACTACAACCCAATACACTTAGAATCCTACTCTAAGCTCGAACCATTCCTTCGTTACTTCCTCTATCATATCCTATCTTTTCAACTTAGAGCCTCGCTCTATTTATACAATCCCATGGTCTGCGGACCATGGGTAGGCTGACACAACTTTACATTACATTACATTACTTTAGGGTGAACATCCCTATGACTTAACTTTTACTTCGCGCTCCGTGCCCACAATTCACGGATTCTTACAAAAACTTTTACCAAAACTTGGGCTTTGAGCCCCAAAACATGTTGTGGGGGCGATTCCATGCCCAACAGTGGGATACCAGGGCACTATGCGTGGGAGTGTCAGAATCAAACACGCCTGTCCTATCAATAATACAACCAGTTTGACCACACTATAGAAGAATTCCTTGTGTTGATAGCCAAGATGCAGGAGAAAAAGGCACAACCTCAACAAGCTATACAGAACTTACAAATGATGAGAGTTGAAGGAAGATTTGAATGTGAATATTGTGCTAAGAAGCGGGATAACAATGGAGGATGATATGGGAAAACAACTTGAAGAGGACGGTTGGGTCCGCAGGGCCCCAGAAAAGTAAGTTGGGTTCGATTTGTAGCATGCGAAGGAAACATCTATGGAAGCTAAGAAAAGCTTCATTGAGGCATATACCTTAGGAAGTCAAAATAAATCACCAGAAACAAACATGCCTATAGAGGTTGATCCCTCTATACTTACCACGTTCTTGGAAACGTGCATGAAACTTATGCATGATAGCAAGGCCATGAAGGGTCTGCATGAGTTGATAGAAAAGTGTGTTGGTAAGGAAAACTCTCTTGATGAGCACCACATAGTTAGAAAAATTGGCAAACATAAGGCAAGAACAAGGCATGAGATTAGGCTCACTGTGGAGATAGGAGACTATGAGATGGACCAGGTTATTTTGGATCTGGGGTCTGACGTGAATGTTTTGCCTAAATATACATGGGAGAGAATGGGGAGACCTCCACTACAATGCTCTCTGATCCATCTTAGAATGACAAATCAACAGAAGACCATCACTATGGGATGACTACATGGAGTCACGGTGGATATAGAAGGTGCGAGCATGCTGGCATATTTTGAAGTGATCAAGATCATGGATGACAACAATCCATACCTCGTGCTCCTTGGAATTGACTGGGCCATTGATATGAATGGATTCATGAACTTGAAGAAGAGGACAATGTCATTTGAAATAAAATCGCTTCGGGTTGTAGTACCATTGGACCTTGCAGAAGGACCACACTATACTGAACTGGTCCATGACTATGAAGAAAGTGACGATGACTTGGATAAAATTTACAAAATAACCACAGGAGATCAACACTGGATTAATCCAACAACTGTTGGAAGGATTGCATGGGATCAGGAAAGTTCCTGTACCTTAGATTTGGATGAAGAATTGGAGCATTGGTATAATAGCTTGCATGAAGTATCTACGTTGTGCTGCAACATGATGACTAAATCATTGCACTGTGTTTCATTGGAGGTAAGAAATTTACCCTATTATGATGGTTTAACAGAGGTAGATAATCTTTTGGATGCCTTTGAAAGGGAGTCCCTGAAGATTATCGCTTCCAAGAACTGGACTTGGCGCTACGCGCTATGCCCACACGATGGTTGGGTACATACAAAGACAACTTCGATGAATGGCGAGATTACAGAAGGATGATGAGGTTTCGATTTGGTCGTACTAAAATTCGACTAACTGAGAAGTATGATGGGAGAAAATATCCATGTGATCATTTAGCGAAGTGGACTAAATTTTATGGAACAAGGCCACATCCAGAATGGGTGCACTTATTTTGTCACACCTTGGATACAATCCCTATGAATTGGTACCTAGAAATGGAGCTCTACCATGGCACTGTAGAGTGGGATATATTAAGGGGAAAAATTTTAATGACCTTTAGTTTTGAAGATGGGTTCGAATGCATTGATGAAGCTCTGCAGACGGTTAAGGCATCGATCTTCAGAATTCTGTAGGATCCTTTGGAGTTGGTTCATCTAGATTGGAGCACACATCTACACCATGTGCTGGAATGATATAATGTGACTATCAAGGGGGAGGATGAGGATCCAAGAAATCTCAATATTCTAGAGGTAGAAGGCCATCGCAAGGTCGAAGGTCCGCAACTAGAAAATTCAGACATCACTGTGCCATTGAAAATTAAGCAAGTAAACATTGGTACTGAAATAGAGTTGAAATTAGAGAATATCAGGGATTACTGTGATGATGCCACAATAGATAATGTTGTTGAGTTACTCCAAAAATACCAAGATATTTTTCCTACCAAGATTTCAGACTTGAAGGGCATCATAGGTGACTTGGGTGTGATGAAAATCACTTTGAAGTTAGACACGAAGCCTATTAAGTAGAGGACATATCGCCTTAATCCCAAATACAAGGAAAAGTTTTGCTTAGAGTTGGATAAGATGCTAGAAATAGGCATCATCGAACCAGTGGAAGAGTCTGAGTGGGTGAGCCTGATAAAACAGAAGGGGGAAATAAGGATTTGCATAGATCTAAGGAAGCTTAATGATGCCTACATCCATGATCCTTTTCTGACACTATTTACTGATGAAGTATTGGACAAAGTTGGAGGGTAGGAGGCCTACTCATTCACTAAAGGGTTTTTGGGGTACCATCAGATCAAGAATGCACCAGAGGATATGGGCAAAACAAACTTCATGACTGAATGGGGTATTTTTCAATATACTGTCATGCCGTTTGGACTCAATGTTGCACCCATGATATTCTCTGACATAGTTATAACATCGTTTAAGGAACTCATCCACAAGTTCTTGGTGTGTTTTGATGATTGGACGATGTTCGACTTAGTGAAGCACCATGTAACAAGTCTGCACCTGATGCTGGATATGTGCTGCAGATACCAGATCGCGATGAACTTGAGGAAGTTTCTATTTTGTGTCCCGTTTAGGATCTCGCTAGTTGATGTGGTATGCAAGCAAGGGATAATGGTGGACTCTGTTAGAGTCGGTCTAGTAGCCCTCCACCAGAGATCAAAGCTCTTTTCATTTCATAATTAGGTGTCCCATCAGTGTGATCATGTTGCATTCCGTTAGGCATGACAATAACTTTGCTGGAGGAGCTTGTGTCTTTTATCCCCCTCTTGTTTGGCAATGCCGGTTCAAGTTTGTTTGAGTGAATAAAGTCTTCAAAAAGTCATTTGTCTTGTTTTAAATTTCTAGGTCTTAGGTCTAGGGTTGAGTCAAATTTTGTCTTGAGAAGTCATAAAGGACCAGCAGACCAGAGGGATGTCCCTCATAAAGCATCATTTCAAACAATTTTCACTATTCTACAGCTAAATTTCCACCTTGTTTTCAAAACTTTGTTTTTGAAAACAAAGGTCATTTTCTCATTTTTTGTAAAAATTCTCAAATTTTCAAATTTTCCAAATGTCAAAGTGCAGCCTTGGTCTCCTTTGCCAAAGCACCTTAGAAGCTATCCTTGCAAAAATTTTCAGAAGAAACCATCAGTTCAACCAATTTTTCAAAGAAAAGAAACCAAAAGTCAGAGCCAATTAAGTTCAAAAAGTGTCAACACTCAAAACATTAGAAAGTCGGTTTTGGGCAAATGTAAATTTAAAGGAAGCCTATAAAAGCACATTAATCTTCATTTGTAACTCATTTGCCTCTCACAAGCTAAGTGCAAACTTGCAAAGGCGATTTCATGAGTTCTTGAGCAAAGTTGGGCAGTCTTGGTAGCGCGCTACGCGTTGGGAAGCGCGCACTATGCGTTGGTGGCGCGCTACCCATTGGGGAGGTTCTGGCAATGCAAATTTACAAGGGCACTATGCATTGAGGGCGCGCTACGCGTTGGGCAGAGGGTGCTACGCGTTGGGTTTTTCACCCTGTAACTTGCAGAAAACACACAAAACACCTCTCTCAGCTCAAGCAAGATACAACATTTGAATAAAAAGTCAAACAACATAAAAAGTCAAATAGCAATCAAGTGTGTGCACAGTCAACATATACAGTTCAGCAATCTTGTCTTCAAAACCATGTCAGAAACCGAATCAGATTATGAGCAGAGTGATTACAGTGGATCAACACCAGAGGAAAAAGTGCCTAGGAGGCATCACAAGGGTGGTAAAGGTGGTCGGCATGTTAGAGAGGAGCCCACTTCTTTGGCTTATTTGCAAGCTTGTCCATTTGCACTGTCTTGTTTTCGATATCAATCATGTTTTGAGTATTGTGAGAGGATCTCACAAATTCAACATCACGGGGAATTAGTCCGCTTGTTTGTCCTACATTTGCACAATGGCCTTGTGAACCTTGCAGGAGTGAATTTCACACTATCACCTGAGGTTGTTGCTCAAGCCACCGGGATACCAAATGTTGGGGAAGAGTGGACCAAGTGCAAGCTACTAGGCAAATTTCATTATCAACCATACATCAAACCCAGATTCATGAGGAACCTTATTGCTGTTTTTCCTTTCAGATTCCTAAGGGAGGAGTATGCACTCTTGATGAGGCTTATTATGCGCTACTTTACTTGTGAGGGCCGATTTTCACGTTTATATTCGTACCATATCTGTTTGTTGATGCATTTTACCCGGGTACGAATGATTAACATTCCATTTTTCATGTGCCGAAATGTTGAGAAGATGGTGCCCGTAGTGCAAAGGAAGAACCCCGCACAGCAACTCAAAAGTATATATCATTATGCACTGATCGAGATCATAGTGATGCATCAGTTGTCACAGAAAGGTATTTCATGGGAGGATTTCATTGCTCGCGACTTCTTCACGGTACCACACCCACCTCCTGAGATTGTCCATGATGAGGGAGGGCCTTCTCAGCAGTTTGATATTCATGAGGGGCCTACACAGCAGTCGGACATTCATGAGACCGAGCATTTTGATGCTCCAGCATATGTAACATATCAGAAAGGCCCCAGAGCCTTATTTGCAGCTGCACGATGAGTACTATCTCCACATCATGTGGAAGGGGTCTCGCCATCTTCTTCAACATAGGTATAGGTTCAGGACAGGGGCAAGAGGCCCATGATTGATGAGGGTCCTTCAAGAGGTCAGGACATACATGTCATTGATATTGATGCTAGCTCTCCTGCCTCAGAGCTCAAGGAGATCATCCAAGAGCAAAGGGCCGAGAATGAGTCACTGCAAAAGAAATTGCAGATGGCAAAATGGGTGATTAACTATTTAGAGCAGCGCAACAAACAGTTGGAGGATGAGCACGAGCTTTATGAGAAGCGGAAGATTCGTGAAGACCGGGAATTGGCCCGTAGGAGACCCGGTGATTTGACACCCATAGATCGAGAATCCATGCTTATTTGGGTGAACACTCACTTGGAAAAGTTGTTGGCAAAAGCCAATAGAGACAAATATATGCTCTGCCACATGAAAAATCATTATTGGGCCCGCATGCATGTGTGCAAGGCAAAAATGAAGGTTCTCAAGAGACGATTGGCCAAGGCACTAAAACGGAGGAAAAGGCCCGATCCACTTCAGATTTTGGCTGATGCCCCCTTGAGGGAGCATGGCACTCAATGATACACCCCAGCTCAAAATTCAGACAATTTGGAGCAATTTTGGTCATTTCTGAATTTTTTTGTCAAAAACAAGTTTTTGCCCCCAACGCGTAGCGCGCCGGGCGCTAACCCTTTCGTTGGGGAGGTCCATTTCAAGCAAAGTTTGCATTTTTGGATTTGTCATGAGAAAATATAGTTTCTCAGTCATGGCAAAGAAATTTCATGGAGATTTGAGCCCCCAAAAGGTCAAAAAACAAGCAAAAAATGACCTTCTGCCACTTTTTGGACACACAGGAAGCAGTCTTGGGAGATTGCAAGTTTGGAGAGGCAAATGGCCACCAAATTGAAAAATTCTACTTGGGCTGGAAAGTATACATCCAGGCCTTTCCAACAAGCCCACGTGTGCCTCATTGGGATGCCGGGAAGTACCTCAAAATTGGCTTGGAAGGTGCGCTACGCGTAGAGAAATGGCGCGCTACGTGTTGGGGAAATTGGCCAGTTTTGCACTTTCAGCTCAGGACAACCCAGCTTTTGACCAGTCTTGACTTTTCATGGGATTTTTCACCCTCTTTGATGTAACTAATGTAATTTCATGATTGACATGGCTCTTTTTACCTATTCTAGAAGATTCATTCATAAAATGGCAAAAAATTAATG
>APFE030972543.1:254508-280538 GCA_000404065.3 Pinus taeda
TATATATGTAATTTTTCATTCAGTAGCAGAGGTTGAACTCTTGGGATAGTTTTGAGACTATATTGTACATATTTTACCAGCATTTTTGGCAAAGGAAGACCAGGGTTTTGCAGCACTACTTGGGATCCATGTGGCTTTATGTCTTGATGGTGTGTTTCTTTCAGTACTTGTAAGTTGTGTAGGTGCATCATTATCTATTGAATCTTCTCTTATTAAGCAAATGAAGTGTTAAGGTAGAATCCATGAAATTGTTATGCTCTGCCTTTAAATTTGTTTAATATTCTATGTTTTCTTCAGTTTAAGGAGAATCCTTGAGACCCCTTGATCTCCTTAGCCCCTCACTGGTCAGATATATCCATCTCACTTGCTTTAAGGCATCAAAACAATTGCCTATCCTGCCCCAAGTGGATCTCTGCAAAAACTGAGCCTCATCCCCGCACCCAAAATTGCCTTTCCCTTGATTTCAACAAAATCATAAAAAATCAATCTTAAACTCTTTGTAATTAATACCTAGCCTAAAATCAGTCATCAATTCGGTCATCTCGAGCCTTTTCGAATATATTTTGCCGAGTTTTACCCGGAGAGAGCCCTCTCCTGTCCTCGTAGGGCTAGCTACAAGGTTGAGCGTGGTTTGATGTGGCCTTGAGTCTTGCCTTATTTTAGCCTAAGGCGGATTTGAGCGCTAACATAGTGGCGACCACACTGGGGAAGAAATCTCAAATGGTTTTCTTGTTGATGAGTTTGTTTCACAAGTCTTAGACGGAGTCTGAAGTCACGCCAGGTAGCTTTCGAAACATTGTTGCTATGCATAAGCGAAAGTAGATAAAAGCTACTTCAGTCGATCTCCGGTTAGCTTGTGAAACTTTAACTTGCATATCACCCCAGTACCTTTGATCGTTTTAGACCTTTGGATGATTGAGTCTAATAAACGATTGGCTGAATTACCTTCATTCTTTTGATCTCGTGATAAATACATTGGCTTCGAAAAGACATACAAGAGCTAATCCAGATCCGAATCCACCTCCCATTTATGAAAATCCAAATCTGATTCGAAAATTCCTCCGTCAAGAAAGCTCGGCGACTCCATTGGTTAAATCTCATTCATGTCCTGCACGTTTTGAATACCTTGAAGACATTCCTTTCGACGCAAGGTTTGAATTGTCATTGTTCAAGACTAAGTCCGAAAACGCTCTCGATTCTATTGTTCCAAATCCTGACTTCGCTGCAGCTCTTGAATTTGAAAGGCATAATAAATTAATTGACAATTTTATCTTAAGACACCTTCAGACCACCATCCAAGCAGCCAATCTTTCTGAATTTTTGGAAGCCATATCTGCAAACATTGGATCCACCATCACGGCATCTACCTCAAGGATTCCTACTGAACCGCCTTTCATTCCTACCATTCCTTTGCAGCCTATAATTACCTACTCTGAATCTACAGCTAATTCCCCTTCTTCATCCCATATTGCTTCTCCTCCGCATACTCCCCATATAGTAGCTGCATCCACTCCGCAAACAACACCGAGAGTAAATCCACCAAGAGCAATGGCTGCTCACTTTGCACCTCTTACTTTACCTCAGTAATTGCATGATATGCTAGCGGATTACCAAAGCAAAATTACTTTATTTGATGGCACTCCTCAAAGTGTTCCCGCTCAGTAGCACATAGACAAAATGGCAACTTTTTATGATTTATATGAAATTGATGACGAAGATGTAACTATGCGATTGTTTGTGCAAACATTCGGAGGAGAAGTAAGAAAATGGTTCAGAGGTTTGGGAGCCAGAAGTATACCTACCTTGGCTGAGCTTCAAAAGCAGTTTCTTCATCGTTGGGAACTTAGAAAGGATCCACTCTAGATTAATGCCGAGTACAATAATATCAAACACAATCTCAGTGAGTTTGTCCAAGATTATATTATCAAGTTCAATACAGTTTATAATGCTATCCCTGATGATTTAAGACCATCTAGAAAATCAGCTCTTCTTAAATTCCCGGATGGCTTCGATCCGAAGATGGCTTACTCATTACGGGATAGAGATCCACCTACTTTAGAAGATATGCAAGAGATCGCTGTCAATGTTGAGGCAAATCTGAATGACAAGCGAGCACGTTTGAAGGCAGAGAAAAGAGTGACTATAAAGGAAGAATCTACATCATCAGAACCACCTTGGCTTCGCAAGATGTTCAAAAGACTCAACCTTGACAAATCAGAACAATAGATTTGTAATCCAAATTACCGTGGCCAGCAGCAACCTCAGTACAGAATCAAGCAGCGTGAACCAAGAGTACAAGAGCCGACAGCCCAGCAACCAATCAAAACTCCTCTTTTGCAGAATTTTGTAACTCAAGATTCGGATGAAGATGCTGATGTAGCAGGAGACCAAAATCACTTCTTTACTCCTGATGATCTGCCCATTTACATCACCGAAGAAGATGAGTATGAAGAAATTTCAGGCGCCCAACAAGACGAATATTTTATTTTGGCTAATGATGTAGATTTAGATGATTACCAAAGAGGATATTTGAATGCCTTGTCCACTCAACATAAGCAGTATTCATTGAGGAATCGAGATGTGCCTATCAATCCCATTCAGAAAAGGAAAAAAGCTATAGCACCAAAGATGGATTCACCGACACCGCCGAAGAAAGGAAAAGAGACAATTGATCCCACAACTAGCAAGATATCAGCAGCAGAAAAGACAAATCAGGAAGCTATAATCAAAGATAGAAGAGAGATTCCGGTCAAAGAAGTCGACAAAGTTTCAGCATTTAGTTTAGAAAATGAAATTTCCAAATTAAAAATATCTATTCCTTTGACTGAAATCATGAAAAACAGCAGCTACCGAGGTCAAGTTTCCAAAATTCTGAACTTTGATCCCATGCTTGACACGGTGAACATTGAAGATGATTAGCCCGAATTGATCTTTGGACCAGCACTGGATGGTCAGTCCCCTGAGAGTGATGTTCCTCCCTTTTATATCAGTTTGAGATTGCATGAATATGTCTTGCATAATGCCATGTTCGATTCGGGTGCTTCACACAATTTGATGCCAAAGGCAATCATGGAGAAGCTGGGATTAGACATTAGCAAAAAATATCATGATTTATATTCATTTGATTCCAGCCGCGTGAGATGTATCAAGCTCATCAAAGATCTGGTTGTTAGCTTAGATCAAATCCCGACGAAAAATGTCTTGATGGATGTGGTTGTGACAGACATTCCTCCACGGTTTGGTATGCTACTTTCGAGATCTTGGGGAGCTAAGTTAAAGGGTACTTTGCAGTTAGACTTCTCTTATGTCACAATTCCAGTCTTCGGTCAAATGAGAAAGCTATATCACGAGCAAAAGATGAAATATATGATAACTAGTAAAGAGAAGCCGATCAATCATCCTGTAAATTATGTACATACTGATTTGGAGTCGTTTGTTTTATTTGTTGATAGTTTTAATGATATAGATAGTCAATTAGCTCAAGCAGAAGATATACCAGAGATCACCGAAAATTTCAAAGAAGTACTACAAAAGGAAAGAGGAGAAAAGCAAGCCATCATGGAGCAAGCAGCTGAAGTAAAGGGGAAGCAAATAGAAAAATCAGAGGCAGTACAATTTCAGCACTTGGAGGAGGATGAAGATGGTCTTTGGACCATGGATTTTGATGGCGCAGTAGGTAGTGATGGTGCTGGTATTGGTGTGTGGATTCGAAGTCCTTTTTCTGCTCAAGATAAAGTTCCAAGAAAGGTGAGAATGTGTTCTTATAAACTAGCATTTGATTGTTCAAATAATGAGGTAGAATATGAGGCTCTCATCGCTGGCCTAAATATTCTTAAGAAAATGAAAGCTAAGAAGATTGTGGTCTATAGGGATTCTGAGCTAGTGATCAAGCAAGTAAAGGGTGAGTTTCAGGCCAAACACCCTCGCATGAGGGCATATCGTAATGCAGTCTTAGACATTTTGAAGTTGTTTTCTGATTATACCTTGACATGTGTGCCTTGCCTACAAAATGGTGTTGCGGATGGACTTGCTAAGGCAGCAAGCAATTTGAAAATTCCAATGAATTCTAGCAACAAATTTGAGATTCATGTGAAGCATCATCCCACCGTCCCTGATAATCAACGATGTTGGCAAGTTTTTCAAGATGATGAAGAGATCAATGAGTTTCTGTAAAATAAGGGTAAGTTCAAAGATTCCTCAATAGATACTGAAAATGATGATGGTGATGACAACATACAAGTAAATCAAATGGATGTGATGCAACTTAAGGACAATATTATTCCTAAAGGTTTGATTCCTTTAGAGGAGCTTTTCGACCAAGATGATGTGGCCCGCAAACCGACATTGAGACCAACTGAAAAGGGTGTTGAAGAGGTAAACATCGGGACAGCTAAAAATCCCAAGATGGTTAAGTTATCAAGGTCATTATCACCAAAGGTAAAAGCTGAATATATGAAATTGTTGTCTTTATTCTCTGATGTATTTGCATGGGATTACTCAGATCTGAAAACATATGATACAAATATCATCCAGCATACTATTCCTATCAAGTCAAATCAGAAGCCTTTTCGTCAAAAGTTGAGGAGAATCAATCCCAAACTGTTGCCATCAATTGAGAAAGAGGTAAACAGATTGTATAAGTCAGGAATCATTGTACCTATTTGGTTTTCAGATTGGATATCCAACTTGGTGCCCGTAAGAAAGAAGAGAGGTGAGATCTGTTTATGTATTGATTTTAGAAATTTAAATAAAGTAGCCTTAAAGGACAATTATCCACTGCCCAAAATGGACCATATATTGCAGCGAGTAGTTGGAGCATCAAGGATGTCACTACTCGATGGTTATTCAGGTTACAATCAGATTTTAGTGCATGAAGATGATCGTGACAAGACCGCATTCACCACCCCATGGGGAACATTTCATTATGCAAAGATGCCGTTTGGTTTGAAAAATGCAGGAGCTACCTTTCAGCGTGCAATGGACGTGGCTTTCGCCACTGAGAAAGATCTATTCTTGGTTGTTTATTTTGATGATTTAACCGTGTTTTCAAATTCTGATGAGGAACATTTGTATCATTTGAAAACTGTTTTCCAAAAGTGTAGAAAATATGGCATATCGTTGAATTCGAAAAAGAGTCTTTTTGCCATGGATGAGGGAAAACTTCTTGGTCACATCATATCTAAAGACGACATCCGTATTGATCCAGCACGTGTTGAAGCCATTCAGCAAATTGAACAGCCCCGGAACAAGAAAGAAATTCAGTCTTTCAATGGTAAACTGAATTTTTTGCGTCGTTTTATTCCAAATCTAGCAGAGAATCTAAGAGAGATCACAAGTATGCTCAAAAAGGACAGCCAGGTAAAGTGGACTGAAGAGGCAGTTAAATCATTTAATCTAGTGAAATTAGCTCTTTCTACAGCTCCTATTTTGATCATCCCTGACTACACTCAAAATTTTATTTTATTTTCATTTGCTTCTGAGCACACTTTGGCAGTTGTGCTAATGCAGAAGAGAGAAGGTGTAGAAAAGCCCATTGCCTTTTTCAGTCGCATAATTAGAGATGGAGCATTGAAATATAACATCATTGAGAAGCAAGCATTGGCGCTTGTAAAGGCCTTGAAGGATTTCCATGTGTACATATTGCATTCTCATATTCTAGCTTATGTTCCTAACGCAACAGTTAAAGATGTTTTAGTACAAGCAGATCCAGAAGGGAGAAGGGGTAAGTGGATTGCTGCGTTGTTAGAATATGATTTTGAAATTAAACCCACCAAGCTGATCAAAGGTCAAGGACTCGTGAAGCTAATGGCTGAAACAAATCTGCAAATCCTAGACATAAATTTGATTGCTGCTATGTCTGATGAAGATGAGGAGAACCCATCCATTCAGGTATCTGAAATGTTTCTTTCTTCCCCATGGTATGCTGATATTTTATATGTACTTCAGCATTTATCTTCGCCTCCTGGAATGCCAAGAAACAGAAGTAGAACATTGAAATTGAAGGCTGCTAAATTTTGCATTCTCGATTCAGCATTGTTTTGGAAAGACCCTGGCGGGATATTATTAAATTGTTTGGTAGAGGATGAAGCCCAAAGAGTCATAGAAGATTTTCATAGAGGAGACTGTGGAGGCCATTTGTTTTGGAAGACCACGGCAAACAAGATACTAAGGGTGGGCTATTATTGACCTTCATTATTTTCAGATGTATATAAAGCAATTAAAAATTGTCACGAATGCCAAATTTTTCAAGGAAAACAGAAGCTCCAGCCTTTGCCTCTCAAACCAATTGAAATCAGCGCACCTTTTCAGCAGTGGGGATTGGATTTCATTGGTGAAATTCATCCGGCATCATCAGGACAGCATCGATGGATATTGACGGCCACAGACTAATTCACAAAATGGATTGAAGCGATTCCTACTCGACAAGCTACGGATGCAGTAATTATTTCTTTTCTCGAGGTCAATATTTTGTTACGCTTTGGATGTCCAAATAAGCTAATCACGGATAATGCAGCCGCGTTTAAGTCAAAAAGGATGATTGAGTTTTGTTATAAGTACAATATTAGTTTGGGACATTCAACCGCATACCACCCTCAAGGAAACGGATTGGCAGAGTCATCTAATAATTTGAGCCTCATCCCCGCACCCAAAATTGCCTTTCCCCTTGATTTCAACAAAATCATAAAAAATCAATCTTAAACTCTTTGTACTTAATACCTAGCCTAAAATCAATCATCAATTCGATCATCTCGATCCTTTTCAAATGTCTTTTGCTGAGTTTGACCCAGAGAGAGCCCTCTCCTGTCCTCATAGGGCTAGCTACGAGGCTGAGCGTGGTTTGATGTGGCCTTGAGTCTTGCCTTATTTCAGCCTAACGCGGATTTGAGCACTAACAGACTCTACCAATATTGTGGTGATAGTAAATTTGGAGGCGCCAAGAAGTGTCAAACAGCTACGCACAATGCTCAGGCATATAGGATATTATAGAAATTTTATCAAGGCTTATGCTAAGATTACCATGCCCACGGAGAAACTGTTGAAGAAGGACGCTACATTCTGTTGGGATGAAGAATGTCAATGTAGTTTGGATGTATTGAAAGAGAAAATGGTCACCATGCTAATTATGGTCTTCCCAGATTGGAAAAAGGAATTCAATGTACTTGTCGATGCCTCTTACATTGCATTGGGAGTAGTGCTAATGTAGGCCAGTGAAGGAGAGACGGACCACCCCATAGCCTTCGCGAGCAGAAAATTATCAAATTTCATGAAGAATTACTCAACTACAGAGTGCGAAGGATTGGCAATGGTGTACGCCCTTAAAAAATTCAGGCATTACTTGTTGGACAAACATTTCAAAATGTACACTGATCATTCTACTTTGAAATACCTAGTCAATAAGCCTGTGTTGGGGGGACGATCTGCCGATGGCTGCTTCTACCTTTGGAGTATGATTTTGAGGTGATTGTGAAGCCAAGAAGGTTGAATGTAGGACCTGACCATCTGTCGTAGATAGAAATAGGAGAAGAACCTACCAATTTGGAGGAAGGGTTGCTAAATCCATATCTCTTCGCAGTGCATATAGCAGATAACTACTTTGCATATATTATACACTTTTTGACTACATGAACGACATTGGAAGGATACACTAGTCAGCAAAAGAAGGAGTTGGTAGCGTGCGGAATAAATTTATTTGTAATTACAGGACACTTATATAAGATGGGTGCAGATGAGGTAATGCGACAATATGTGCTAGATTTTGATCGGAATAACATCCTCACTGAAGCTCATGGAGGGGTTGTGGGAGTACATTATGCAGGAAAGGTGATAGCACAAAATATTTTGTGCATAGGTTTATGGTGGTCTACGTTGCATAAGGATTCTAAAGCATTTTGTAAGGCATGTGATTCATGTCAATGAATGGGTAGACCTTCACAGAGCGAAGAGTTGCCACTGAATCCTCAAGTATCATTGTAGCCATTTGAAAACTGGGCCATTGATTTCGTTGGGCCTATTCACCCCCAATGAAAAAAGACAGGTGTGGGTTATATCATCACCGCGACAGAGTATCTAACTAGATGGGTTGAGGCACAACCAGTGAAGGACTGTATAGGGGATACAACAGTGAAGTTCTTGTTTTAATATGTGTTAACTAGATTCGACTTCCCAAAAGTGTTTATGAGTGATTAGGGTACACACTTCCTAAATGAAATGATCAACGTGTTGACTAATGAGTTCCAGGATTATCATCAAAAGAGCACAACGTATCATCCTCAAGCTAATGGAATAGTTGAGGCATTTAATAAGATCTTGAAGAATGCGCTGATGAAGATTTGCAATGCACAATGGAATAATTGGGATGTGCGTGTACCTGCAGCGTTATGGGCGTATAGGACTACTTGCAAAATGTTAACAGGTCAGACACATTTTCAACTGGTCTACAGTGTAAAAGTTGTGATACCTATGGAGTATATCATTCCCAGCCTATGCATAGAATCTTTCACATGTATGGCAGATCACGAAGGCTTAGAAGAATGACTCACGCAACTGATGAAGCTTGAAGAAGACAGATTCTTGGTTGGATTCCATCAACAAGTACAGAAGAAGCATGAAAAATCATGGCATGATTGACAAATCAACCTCTGCGCGTTCAAGGTAAATGATTTGGTCTTATTGTATGAAACTAATTTCACTAAGTTTCCAGGAAAATTTCAAATGCATTGGTTTGGGCCATATGTTATAAAAGTGATTACGGATGGAGGCACAATTCAACTCGCGAAGATGAATGGGGAACCTTTTCCAGGAAGGGTGAATGGAAACCTATTGAATCCATATACAGGGGATCCGACTCAATCACTATATTATGGTTAGATAGTATTAGTGCTCCATGCAGTTGTAAGGAAGCGTGGGACTATAAACTACATTCTCAAGCTGGGAGGACTCCACGGTAGGTGGTCTGAATGGAAAATGATGAAGCCACAGTATCAGAAGCTATGCGAAGGGAGCTATGCTATGGAGAGAAGTGCCGCACAACACAATAGGAAAGCAACCGTTGGAGTCATTGTTCATGATTTGAAATCTAGAAGACATGTACGAAGAGTGGGTTGGTAGCATTTGAGGCCAAAATCTTTGAAGATCTATCGGAAATACAACATTGAAGGTCGAATTTTGGGGGGGAACGGTCAGATTCGAATCTAAAAGACCCTATAGATTACGCGTGTCGATCAAACAAGAACACTTTTCACACTTGGAGCTTTGTCTAAAATTCGATATTTGTTGATGAGCCGAGCCTTTTGGGAAGAGTTCTTTTCCCACAGAGATGTGTCCATTGAGTCCAGTGAACTGTTTATGGAGAAGATGAGTACAGATGCAATAGTATCTGATGCTCAAGGCCTTGAAATATCCAGTACTGAAGCTACGCTTGTAGTGCCCACGGCACTGAGGTCGCCAAGGATGACACAATCCATGGCTGAAGAAGACAGTATAGACACGCACTTCCCCAAGGGGGCATACAATGACCCCAACCCAGAAAAAGACAAACAAATGGTAAAAGGAAAAGAGAAGGTTGTTGACCTAGAAGAAGAAGACAACCAAGGGACCGAAGATGTCGATGTTGAAGGAGAAGAACCCATCACAAATATCCCTAGTATGTCCCTTTGAGGAAGGGTAAGGCAAAGGTTCCAAAAGACCTGCACTCTGAAAAATTATTCATTTCCACACCCTTGCTACCCAAGTAGGTGTCGTTTGAAGTTCCACGACTCTCACGTGTACCATTGCTGAAAATGGAGGATTGGGATTTACCAGACCTCATTAAGTTCCCACACTTATCAACAGATAACTTCATGAAGTGCATATTCTATGAAGGAATGGGTGTGACAATGTTGGAAATAGAGGAATGGTCTCGAGGTGTTGAGAAATTCAGGCTGCTCAACTTGTTTTGGGTGCCACACTACCACCGCACCCCAATTAACACAACGTGAATACACTAGCTACTCACACTGGTACATGATGGGTGTTTATGGCTAGAGGACATATCCCCATCACCGATATGTTGATTGAGAGGCTTACGCACTTGCCACATGATGGGTTGAATCTGACCAAGGTGTTTGGTGGAAAAGCAAGAGAGAGGGACTTGGCTAACCGCATGAAAAACACTTATAAACTAGTGAAGAAGGCACAAGGATACTCCATCCTGTCCATAAATAACCCTACAATTTAGTTGGCTACGCAAATATTGGCAGGCAAGGTAATGAGGAACTGTCATGCAGATGAAGTTCCAGCACGTGTCATTTCTCTAGCAGCCCAGTGTGCAAAAGGTGTCTTATTCAATTGGTCCAAATACCTCTACCAAGAGTTCCTTATGAATTGTTTCAAAGTGTAGGATGAGACCAAGTCGTTCCATTACACTTGGTTCCTGCTATCTATTATTCTAGTTGCGTGGGGGCTATTGGAGGATAGCTAGTTTCCATCGTTGGAAAAAGGGTTGGCTGAGGCAGCACAGTTCACCTCCCTGTGGGCAATAAAGGACACCGCGCGTGTCATGGAGACAAAGATTGTATGGATCTTGATGGAAGCCAATCTTCGCGTGGCCATCAACCAGTGCCCAAGGTTGTCCCCAACCTTGTACATGCAGATGTACTCCTATGCCAAATTTAAAGCTGACTTTCATAGAGTTTATATCTAGGCTCGGAAGGATCCCACACATAAATGGTATGACTTACCCTACTTGGTATCAGATTCTAATGTGGAGGAGGTAGTGTCGTGCTGGTTGGCCGAGTCGTGTGCCCCTTATAATTTGGCTATCGGGCCAAGCATAATTGTAGAAAGTGTGGCCGCAAGGAGAAGAAAGGAGGCAGCCAAGAAGGTCACGCAGAAATTGGCTGCAAAAAAGGAGAAAGACATTGTAAAAAAAGGTGTGGGTTGAGGAAAAACTCTCTACCAAGGAGAAGGCAGAGCAGGAGCAGTGTGAGACCCCCTAAACGTGACAAGACACCTTCGAGAGCAACATAGATTGAAACAGGGAAAGATAGGGGAAGCCAGGAAGGGCAGCGCACCCCCTTCATGGTGAAAAGATGAGATTCGGGATAACAAGTGGGATCAAGGAAGAAGAAGAAGGTGCACAAAACATAGGATGAACCCATCCTGCTCAAAGAGACCAATCTGGATGTGCTCAGTGATAAATTCTAGGACATTGCCACGAAAGTACTACAACAATTGGAACAATAGTACATTCAGACCTTGGGGGGAGTGCAGATGGGTTTTTGAGAGCTGCAGCACTAAAAAGCCAAGCTACAAGTAGATGTCAGCAAAGCAAGTGGAGCAGCAAACAGTTTGGTGCCAACACAAACTACAGGTGTAGAGCTAGTTCTGTGGCCAACGACAAAGGTACAAGTCTTCCCCTTGCCTACAGGCTTAGTACGCACCGAGACCATGGAACATCGCACCCAACTTGATCGCATGTCAAATATGGGCCTTAACCTTGCCGTGATGCCATTGGAGACATTGCATGAGTTACTATACAAAATTGTGGGAGAGCTTCGCCTTCGGGAACAACGAGCACTTAGTACTGTCAACGAGATCAAGGTGCATCACTGACAATTGTTTGCCGAGAAGACACAAATTTTGGAAGAAAAGGAGGCGCTCTAGGCACACAGCTCATGATTGGAGTCAGCGCTCACCGAGGCCTATAGAATAGTACTTGAGCTCCATATTCCAAAAGACGCACAACCAGAAGAAAAGGTTTAAAAATTGGCTGTTGGTGTGTGCGAGGAAAAAGCCGAGCTTGGTAAAGTTAAATTTAACCTCAACCTGAAGATAACTAATTTGCAATTGAAGGTGTAGCCATCGACTCCGTTAGAGGTCCGGGAGTAATGCGGAGCGGCGACCAAGGACTCGCCACTTTGGATGCCACCGTTGTAGAGTACAAAACATTCTTTGAGTAGGCGATGGAACTGGTAACTACTCTGCAGGAAGACCCAAACCTATAGAAGCTAGGGAGCTGTAGAAGTAGTACGAGGAAGTCAGTGCAATGGCATGCTCTATTTCTCTAGCGCAGTGCCTATCTAAGTTACGGCAAGGGAAGCAACTTCTCACGCAGGTTGAGGCAGCATAGAAGAAGTGAGCCTTGCTTAAAGCTAGATTGGGGCCTTGGTTAGACAAAGCCTACCAAGTCATGAACAACATCTAGGAAATGTTCACCGGCTTGCACCAAATGCAACAAACAATCACGCTGGTCGCGAAAGGACCCGTGGTAGAGCAGCTAGTGGAAGAATTCAAGCAAGTAGCTAAATAGAGCATTTCTAAGGTTGTTGTAGTATAGGTGGAGTTGGGGAATCTTCACAGGAAGATCACCACGCCATCCAACTGACTTGAGGGCGAGTCACATTCTTTGTGTTGGGGGCCTGTTGGGATAGTGTCCCCTGGGTCAGTTTTGGGGTTAAAAACCCAAGTATTGATGTAAATTTTGGTAAAAAATGTAAAGTCTCCGCAATTTGGGGATGCAGAGCACGTATATAATTAGAAGTGGAAGGGGTCTTAGCCCCTTGTCTATGGAAAGTTGAGTCAGTTTTCAAATCCACACATGGTCCACGGACCATGGGATTGTATAAGTAGGCGTATGTTAGAAAGTCTAAGGCATAACCTGATGATGATGGATGTAAGGGGTCAATAGAAGATAATGCAAAGAAGTAAGAATTAGATAGGAGGAAAAAGGATCCACATCTGTGTGCATGGAGTCCTAGAGTAGAGTCTGCAACTAAGTGCGCAGAACCCTGCAGCTGAGTGCACAAGGCAATTTTGAGTCTGTAACATCATATTGAAGATTAATAAAGAAGGCTATTTAAGGAATTCATATGTTTATTTGTTTACTTTTTTTAGTCAGGTTCGTGATATATGTTATGATGAAATAACGTCTTTATGAAATAATGATGTATTGGTGCGTGATTCTATTATATAAGTCT
This sequence comes from Pinus taeda, assembly GCA_000404065.3. Lineage (NCBI taxonomy): Eukaryota > Viridiplantae > Streptophyta > Pinopsida > Pinales > Pinaceae > Pinus > Pinus taeda. Next base: position 267,465 of record APFE030972543.1, read on the forward strand.
TTCTAACCATACACAATGCATGTTAAGTATTTACGTGAAGATTATAATACATTATATTATGTTTATTGAACACTTAAGTAGACCTGTGTGAACTCAGATCTAGGGTTTCGTTATGGTGCATGCAAGTGGATGATTCATCTATTAAGGATCTGCAAAAACCTATCGTAGACCTTCGTGAAGGTCTAAAGGCCATTTAAGTGAAGTTGCAGTACCACACCCTATGGGCTTATAGACCTACACGAAAGTAGATCTAGGGCAATAAAAGACATCACACTGATCTCTGGATGCGGAAACTTGGTTCTAGCATCCCAACGTACTGCTTCAGGTGAGACTTTAGCTTGTGCTACGCGGGTTGATGTCGAAAGGGCCAGTAGTGTAGGGTCTTGTTTGGCACAACTAACTCTGAACCTGGGTCAGGACCCCTTAATCCAACACTTGTAGAAAGACACCAGCCTCGACGTGTTCACACTCAAAGTCGTAGGTGATTTAGAGATAGTGGTATGACAGGTACGTAACACCATTCACTCTTTGTCACCGCATCTCAAAAGTTACCAGTGAGAGGTATGGCGATTGATCTCTAAATTCCAAGCATTTAGCATCATTATTGTACCGTGTACAAGTAATGTGGCTGCCAATGCTCTGGCAAACATAAATTCAAGAATGTCATCAATTAGGGATAGATTTACCATTGAAATTTTGTATAAACCATCTATCTCGGATAACATAACTAACTTATGCGTGTTTAATGATGATCAACAGATACTACATTTCATAGTCAACATTGATGTCTTCAAAGATGAAACGATAGATGATGACAAGCATGAACACTCTCTATAAATAGAAGCTAGTAAAAGGAAAGGCCACCTTATCACGAAGGGTGTGGCATCATTGGAAAATATTTATGACTTGCAAGAACGTTTTCAGGGGCTGAGGAACAACAAAACCCACAACTCCATCATGATGCACAAACTGATCAACCTGGGACTAGAACAAGATCTAAAGTTCATTAATCTTGGTACGTGTTGCACATAGCAAGATTGTAAATCCTTTGTCCACCTATTCAAATAGTACCAAGATGTGTTCGCATGGACGTACGATGATCTGAAAAATTATGACATGCAGATAATCCAACACATCATTCTGATCAAAGAATGGGTCAAGCCATATCAACAGAAGCTAAGGAAAGTACACCCATCACTTGAACCCCTCATACAGAAAGAGCTTACCAAGTTGTTGGACCACATTCTACAAACAATATCGGGGGCACAAATATTTTCCCTACTAGACATTTTCTCAGGATACAATCAGGTTTTGGTAGCAAAATTTGATAGACTTAAGATGACCTTCTATACCAAGTGGGGTACATTCACTTACAGACAAATTCCGTTTGGGCTTGTAAATGCAAGCGCAACCTTTCAGTGCACCATGGAAATCGCTTTTCATAGACTCATCAGATAGAGCGTGGTGGTATACCTCGATGATGTGACTGTGTTCTCGAGAAGATGTGAGGACCGCATACATCAGCTGAAGAAAAATTTTGAGCGATGTTGGAAATACGGGATTTCCTTGAATCCCAAGAAGATCATATTCGCAGTGTCTGAGGGAAACCTTCTTGGAAAAATTTTTGCCAAAAGTAGGATCAAGGTGGATCCAGATGGGGTCCATACTATTACACATATCCCTCACCCAGCCAATAAGAAAGCCATGCAGTCCTTGGAGAAGATAAACTTCCTCCAGAAGTTCATCTCGAATTATGTGTAGATAGTCAATCCCATGTATGACATGATCAAGAAAGATGCAGTCTATAGCTGGGGTAAGAGGGAAAAGTATTCATTCACTTGTATCAAGCAGGCTATTACAGAAGCGCCTACACTCTACAACCCAGATTTCAAGAATGATTTCTTGCTATACACCTTCACCTTCAAAAATTTGCTCGCTGCAGTAATCACTCAGAAGGATGAGATGAATAATGAATCCCCCATATCCTTCATGAACGCAAGCATGCAGGACCAAAAATCAACTACCCCGCTGTGGAAAAGCAAGCATATGCATTTTACAAGGTGGTGAAACACTTCAGGCCCTACTTATTGAAGAACCACTACATAATCTACATCCCTCACCCAACTGTCTACACATTGCTTATACAACAAGAATTGAGTGAACGAAGTGTGAACTGGATGATAGGCTTGCAAGGGTATGATCTTGAAATCAAGCTAGTTCACATGATCAAAGGACATGGGCTCTGCAGACTCATAGTCAAAGGAGTACATGCCTCACATAGTGAAGAAGAGCTCAACAGCTGAGAGCAGGAAGTTGAGATGTATGATATAAGGCGAGCAACACCCAATGAAGATGGAACCTCTTGGTACGTAGATGTGTGCCATTACCTTAAGCACAACATAGTACCCTCTCACTTTTCCATCAGACAAAAGATGGCATTGTGCCTCAAAGATTTATCATATTAGTCGGTGCAAGGAGTGCTTTACAGGAAGCACAACAACGGAGTTTTGCTCAGGTGCCTAGAGGCACATGAATCAGAGAAAGTATTACAAGATATGCATGACAAACCCGCCAGGGGTCACTTTGCGGGAAACACCACTGCATACAAAGTTATTTGAGCTGGTTTCTACTTGCCCACATTATTCAAGAATGCACATGCTTATGCCCGCAAGTGCCCGGACTGTCAGTGATGCACTGACAGAACACGTAGGTCAACAACCCCACTGCACCCTGTTGCAGTGACCGAACCATTCCAACAATGGGGCCTAGACATCATTTGGGAGATTTTCCCACATTCGTCAAAATAACACTGCTATATTTTGACAGCAACAGATTACCTCACACAGTGGACAGAAGTAGTTCCACTCAAACAAGTGAACGACTAGGAGGTCATTAGCTTCCTCCAGCAGAACATCATCTCATGCTTTGGCATTCTGGTATCACTTTTTTTTTATAATGCAATGTACTTTTCATCTTTAAAGCTTTATGATTTTTCATTACAAAATGGTATTGTGCTAAAACAGTCATCCAACTACTACCCGCAAGGAAACAATTTAGCGGAATCCATGAATAAAAACATTATTCACATAATCAAAAAGACCATTTTCTCTGAGCAGTGCAATTGGCATACTGCTCTGACGAATGCACTATGGGCTGACCATGTAACACCCAAACCTTCTCTGAATACCTCATCGTACTTCCTGCTCTATGGCAAAGAATCCATCCTCCCACCTAATATCTACTTTCCTGCACTTCAGCTATCCCAAGGCAATCTTTACCAGCTAGTTCAGCATAGGATGGATACACTCCACAAGCTTCAGGAGGAAAGGATTAAAGCAAAAGAAAAATTTACACTCCACCAGAACCGTATCAAGAGATGGTTCGATAAGAAGTCTAGAGGGAAAACTAACTTCGATGTTGGTGACTTGGTTCTGAAATGGGATAAATCCCTTGAAGACAAAGGCAAGCATATGAAGTTTCAGCCCCTATGGATTGGTTCGTACATAGTCCATGAGAAGATTTTCCCACACACATACCATTTGCAATCACTTGACGGGAGGATTGACAACCTTCCTTTCAATGACCAAGGTCTCAAGCATTACTTCTAGTAGGCCGAGCTGTGCCCCGTGCCATGTACATAGTCTTCTTTTTGCTTGTTGTTTTCATTTTGTTTGCCTTTCTTACTACCTTTGTTTTCATTTGGTTGCTTCGCTTACTGTTTTTTTTCTCGTTTGTTTGATTTTCTTAATACTTACTATTTTTGTTTCTAGAAATAAGTGTTGGCATCTACTGTGTTCTTACTTTTGAATGAGTATGTGGCTGAGATATGAAGAGACTTGTGACACTGCAACACTTGGCCAGTCTTGTGTCTATCTTCTCTATGCTTGTTTATAACCTTAATCTGATGAAGTCTTGATGGAAAATACAAGTTGTCTGCAAGGGAAGTTTTGGTCCAAACACGAACCTATATCCACACTGGGAAGCCCCATGCCTATACTCATCCTTTTTCTCTGTGTGTTCAAGCCCATCCAACTAGTAGAAATGGAGAAGGGGAAAATATAAACGATCAAACCTATGTCAGATGTATTACATGCTTCTCTGAAGAAACAACCTCTTTTGCTCTCAATAATTTGAGATCCCTCTTCCATCCCAAAAATAAATAAGTGGCTATGCATAATCCTCTTAAAAAATACAAAGGCAAAAGAAGAGAAAGGATTCCTGCACAAAGAGGTGAAGTATGCAACTCCACCAGGGTACTGACCAGGCTCTTTGGTAGTGGAGCAATGCATGAGTTCTTGTGTGACTCCATTGGGGTACTGTCCAGGCCTACTAGCAGTAGAGAAACACCAGAGATGAAAACTTATGCTCTGAAAATATTCAACTCACGAGCTAAACAACCCTTCCCAATTTCAAAACACTGTTATCAAGCTGAACTTTTGATTTTTTTTTAGTGAGTTGGAAAAAGGTGAACCATGTATGTCCTTGGGCTAAGTGGGGAAGCCGAAGTAACCCACATATTATTCAATACTCCCCGAAATACCAAGGCCTTGTGCTGACATTGAACCAAAACAGAGAAGTTGGAGTTCTACTAGTGTGTTGCCAAGTGTTGTAGCGGCTGCAACACCCTCCAAAATTTTGGACTCCATCCAATTTCGGAGCCTCCTTTGAGATTTTTACTTGATGACTACACACACTTGGGTTCACTTCGTGAGCTTGTTTGAGTCCTCACACCCACCTTTCTTGATCATTCCACCGACAACTTTTGCATGTTGATGTCAATGTCATGCTTGCGACCATGTTCTGGTCATACACAAGGTCTTCACTTCGTGTATATGTTGTATTTACTATGTAAACATCTGTCGCACTCACACACAGATTCATATACACTGTCATGCAAGTGTCATCATGGTCGACCAACGATCAATCATAAGTTTCACGCTTGTCGCTCACACCGTCGGTCATTCATGTTTAGCATATGTGTCTAGATTGTTTGAGTCATCTTGTTGTCAAGTCATGTGTGTGTCTGCAAGATCACATATAAACCTTCTCACTGAAGTTTTGATGACTGGATTCCCCTCTGACATCTATGCCTTCACCCTGTGATCGACTCGATCAATTGTCATCCATAACGGTGCAGAAGCACCAAGCAATCCATTTCAAGTTGCGCTACCCACAAGTAGATCAATCAGCCTCCATGCTAGTCAACTAGAGAGTTTAACTCGACAGTCACCTTGGGAATGATTCCCCCCAAAAATTTCATAAAGGCTGTAAACCTTGCCCGCTGTGCTAAATGAGAAAATTGCACAGACAGGACAGACAGACATCTAGTGCTTGTCCCTATCTCCCTCATAAAATTGCGTAGTTTTTCAAACCAGCCCACTAGTCATCCAATCAGCTGCTCACCTGGAAAACTGCACAGTTTTCATGAGAAAATCCTCTGCTACCTAGTAGTCCTCTCAGCTTAGAAACTATGCAGAGGTGATCAGTAGGCCAGTCTCCTGACATCAGCACAGTTTTCTCGGCCAGCTTTTCCCAGCAGCCAATTGGGATTTCCCTCTAGGAATTTCATAGTTTTTGCTTCCAAGCATGGCAAATTTTAGGGGCTAATATTCACCCAATAAGTTAATTTTCCATGATTTCACCACAAAAAATATTCACCAATTTCCAATTTTTATAAAAGATGATTCGTCCAAATTTTATAATATAAAATTATTTTACGTTAAAAATTGCCAACATTATATAGACACTATATATAAAATCATTATAAATTTGAATAATTTTACAAGTATATCAATAAACATTTTATAGTTTGCATATTAGGGATTAGTGAGATTCGCCAATGTTTTTAAACTTAAAGAAAAAATTTCGTCCTTAAAATTTTCCTTGCTACAAAGCTCCAACAGTAGACTATCGGTTCCCTCCAGGAATTGCAGAATTTTTTATACCAATGTCCCAGCAGCTGACTACTAGTTCCCTCCAGGAATTGTGTAGTTTTGGTTGCCAGGCTCCCACTATCCACTCCTTTCATAAATTGCACATATTTTGTCTACCATGCCTTCCTGCATGCTGGACTGCTCCTCTAAAATATTGTGTAGCTTTTCCCTCCAGCTAACCCAGGCCCCACTGACAGTCACTATCAATCCAGATTTACCGTCTCTATCACCTAGTGACTCTTATGCAGTTTTCACCAGGAGTTCCCGAAGCCTCCATCCAAGCTCATACCTCAAAACCTTGTCTCCTCTCTTGATCCCCTGCATCAGAAATGATCATGCATCATGGTAGACTAGGAGGTTTATGGATTTGATGTCGTCTCATCATGAGTGGCCGTAGATACACATACACAAACAAAAATGGTGTGACAACGGATGGGATGAACAAAGGGAGTTCATGCAGAAGGAAATGTTCGCCAACGGACTAACAAATGATGCATTCAAAGATATTTTCTCACGAATGGATGATCATGTAAAGATGTGTTCGTAGATGGAAAAGCGAGTGAACATGTGATATGTGTTCATGGATGGATGGATGAATGAGAATGTATTTTTTGTGAATAGGTGAACCTGTCAAGAATGCCAACATGCAAGCAAGGAGCAACGTGCAAAGGCAACATCAACCGAACGCCAACGACCATCAAAGACTCCACTCATTTTTCCATGTGGAGATGAAGCTATGACATACCATGAGGAAATCCATCACCCAACAACAATTTAGCTCGATGTTCACACTACTAGAAACATGAATGTACTATCACTGTCATGTCAAGTCTTGTCATGAGTCATGTCATCTACATCTCTACTGTGGGCCATACTATCAAATTATCAATCAATGTAATGTAACGCAGAATTCCAAGAGACCAACTTGTCATATGAAGATTCATGTAAAGTCAAAAGGTCATGGAAGTCAAACAGTGATGTGGATAGTCGAACAGCCACAAGGGTCACTTTCACCCTTGGCTATAAATACCTCTTCATTTGAACTTGTAAAGGAATTTTCACCTCGGCTCCTCCCACATAGCCTTGAGAGTCTGTAATATTTTCTTTGAGGAGTAAGTAGTGGCTTCAATGCCCCACCCATGGTGTTAGTGATGTATGGTGTAATGATGTGTCTTGGAACTTTTGCTTAATTTGGAAGCCTACTAACAAGCCAACACATTTTCACACATGTATTGTAATTGTTGTAAGACTTATCTTAAACACTTGTGATGCATGTTGTTTTAACCTGTGTTTAACACTTGAGCTCATTCGTCTGTTGTAATACATATATGTTAATGAAAATGTGTTGTATAAGTTGTTAACGTTGTCCTTCCTGTGTTGGTTACCTCCCCCAACATAAGATAGACCTTCCGCATAAACTTATTATAACAACCGTTGCACTCGCGTGGAATCCTCCATTGTGTGTTGCACATGTTATATTTCCTTGTGTGTTGTGACTACCACATCCATGTGGACTGCACTTCCAGAAGCTGTGCACATCCTGTTGTGTTGTTTGTTCCTAATAGAGTTGGGGCTTCCTCCCATCCGACTTGGGACTCACTCCCACCCTCTCCATCTACAGTGAAAGAATCATTAACACAAGTAATACTAGCAATCACCAGGCATGCGAACCTCACTACTCGAAGACAAAGAAAACCTCTCTCTTGTGCTAACAAGCAAGAGTTGAGGAAAATATTTAAGATAATGGCAACCGTGCCATCATACCAGATGGGACTCCCACACCAAACAATGTGAGGTCTAGTTGGGACTTCATACTAGGGTGATCCCTTGAATGTTGGTAGGTCTAACACCATCAACATTTTTGGTGCTAGAAGGAGGGTCGCCAGCTGTATATGTTTGAATGTCCTCTCACACTCACTCATCAACCATTTGTTCAAGGCAGTAACTCACACTCCTTCTCACCTACGCATGACTTTGCAATTGGTTACTTATCACCTCCAAGGACTGAACACGAAATTCCATATATTCACCTTCGGTTCATCCATCCCATCATCTGCTAGTTCACGAAAGTAGTCGGACTGATCCCAAGCATAGAGCACCTTCCATACACATCAAGGAAGACAAAAGACACTCCCACGGGAGTTGTTGTATCATCAGTGGAAGAAGCATTTCTTGCCACACTTGAAGGTCTGAAAGAAGCTATTGAAGATGAAGACAAATCTCCAATCTTGTGAAAAGGGGAACGAGACACCCTTGTGATCTTGGGATCAGAATCTTGTACAAGAGGCAAAGGGGAAGGTAGTGGAGGAGGCGGAGGCAGAGATGAACCTGCAACAAACTCAGAGTCAAAACCGTTAAATTTTGAGGAAGAGGAGGAGGACGATGAAGAAGAAGAGATGGCTGGCCAAAATCTGGAATGGATGACTCAGGTACCGTTGGCTCTCCCAAGTGTTTTTCACAAGATGCCAAGGCGAGTGGAGAGAATGAACCTCAAGTTCAACCCTAACAAAACAGTGAAGGCAAAAGCCCATTTGGACAACTTCTACCTGTAGATTCTGACCCTTGAGGCACAGGGTATGGATTATTGTCTCACAGTGGATGGATTGGTTAGGTTCTAAGACAGGATATATGTGCTAGACAACAGTGAGCTCAAGAAGGTAATCTTAAGGGAGTTTCATGCAAAACCATATTCGAGTGACCTAGGTTATCAGAAGACAATGACAATGGTAAAGAGATTCTATTATCAGCCGAATTTGAAGAGGGATGTAGCATATTTTATGGCAAGCTGTTTCGATTTTTAGCGAGTGAAATCGGTGCAAACATCTAGGTGGATTGCTACAACCAATTGCAATTCCAGAATGGAAATGGTAGGTTATTTCCATGTATGCAATCAGAGGCTTGCTGAAGAAAGTGAAATAGCATGATTCCATTATGTCATTATGGACATATTAACAAAGGTTGCACACTTCATTCTAGTGAATTCTACATTATCATCTAGTGATGTGGCACAAGTATTCATCAGAGATGTAGTTATAATGCACAGTGTTCTGAAGAATATTGTGTTAGATAGATATTAAAAGTTCACTTCCAAGTTTTGGAAGGACTTATTTGCAGGTTTGGGCATAGAGTTTGCCTTCATTACAACTTATCATCTGCAGACAGATGAACATATAGAGAAATTCAGTAGGATATTAGAGGACATGTTGAGGATGTATGTGATGCATCAACATCAGAAGTGAGAAGAGTATCTCCCTTGTAAAGTTCGCATACCACAACATTTATTAAGATTCATTGAGGATGAGTCCTTTTGAGGCATTGTATGGGTGGAGTTGTAACACTCCCATCAACTGGAGTGATCCAAGAGGTTATTGATCGGACCATATATGTTGGTAGAAATGGAACATGAACACAGGTGATCAAGAAGAATCTAAAGGTGCCACAAGATATGTAGAAGAGTTATGCAGTTAGGAACAGGTATTTCAAGGAGTTTCGGGTTGGGGAACAGGTGTACTTCACATCAAACTGAAAAAGAGCTTCTTGCGGATTGGATCATGTGCCAAGATGGCATCATATTTTTGTGGACCCTTCAGTATCATTGGGAGGATTGGGTTAGTATCCTATTGACTTTCACTGCCTCCAACAGTGAAATTCCATGATGTTTTGCATGTATAATTGCTTAATAAGTATGTTAAGAATGTTGATCATATGATTTACTTGTATGTATTTTAGGTGGAACCAGATGGAGAATTCCAGTCGAAGCCTCAATTTATATTGCAGAAAAATGTGCTCATGCTCCAGAACCAAGAAATTGAGCAAGTTAAAGTGCAATGGAATAACTATCAACCTGATGAAGTTACATGGGAGATGGCGGATCATATTTGGGCTATTTATCCTTCCTTGGTTTCCTGTTGAGGCAAAGAAACTTTGATATGGTGGTTTCGTATATGCTTTACGGTGGTTTGGTATATGCTTTATGGTGGTTTGGTATATTATTTATGGTGGTTTGGTATATTATTTATGGTGTTTTGATATATGATTTATGATGTTTTGATATATGCTTAGATATTAGGTGTTTAGTATATGTTTTAACATATGTTTGGTATATGATTTGATATATGTTTTGGTATATATTTATGGTGATGTTGCTATATGTACATATGTGGATGGATGTAAATACCCATGCGCTATGTTATAAAGCTCCACTATGTGGTATGGGTGTCATGTTATTATGATTATGTTGTCATGTTACTATGATATCATGTGGTTATGTTATCATCATGTTATGATTTCATGTGGATTGGTATTAAGCAGGATGATCATTGTAAATACCACAATGAGTTGTGTTATAAAACTCCATTATGTGGTATGTTGTCATGATGTTTGTTTTGAGCAGATATTTCATTGTAAATACTGGGATCGAGCTATGTTATAAAGCTCCATGGGAATTATGTCTTCTTTCAATAGGTTGCTGAGGTATATGTGTGATTGAACGCCAAGGATGGTGTCCCCTAAGGGGAAGGATTATGTAACAACCCTAGAGAAAATTCCATGTAATAAAAGTTAAAAACAATAACCACGGTTGATGGGACACTTATTCCAAGATGAATGTTGGGAAAGACATCATACGGGGTGTTCATTTGGTTGTTTATGGCTAAGGAAATTGGAAAAGGCAATGGCTAAGGCTTTGGAAAGGCAAAATGACATTTTTGGAAATTATTTATGAAAATAATGGAAATTAGGAGAAAAAGGAGGTGAAAGGTCATAGATTGTACGTAAGGAGAAAGATGAAGGAAAATAATGGAAAATGAAGAAAATAGAGGCCTCATTCATAAAAAGGCTTCTAACGATTAGTTGGTAACCTTTTGTCAGTTGAGTTTTGGAGCTCTATCATTATTCTCTCTCTCTCTCTCTCACTCTTGGACACTTAGAATTTCTTGGAGCACTTTGGCATTGCAACAAGAAAGGCAAAAAGGGTAAGAGGAAGCAAAGATAAAGCAGTAAAAGGCAGGATCAAGCAGCTACAATAGACTTCATTACAGGTATCGACATGCATGTGTATTTTCCTTGTTAGATTTGGCATGCATAGGATTGCATGTGTTTCTTTTCTAACATGGAATGGGTTTTGCCAGGTTTGAAAGTATTTTCAGCCTAGCCTTGCCATTTCCTGATAGCTTTGATTAGATGGGTTCTCTCATTTGGTTTATGTGGGATGGCCAGATTGGATTCAACACTAAGTGGGGTGGATCTCCGAATTGACAAACAAATGGTCTCAGTGGTCCCTAAACCAGACTAAGGATAATGAAACCACTGGCCTAGTAACCTCTAAACTAGATTGTGGGTTGTGGTAAGGTCATATTGTGTTCCTTGATGGGCCTAGGAATTCTTGTTTATGAATGGTGGGATATACGGTAAAGCGAATAGGTGGATTTTCTCTCTGTTGGGCCTAGTGGTCCCAGGATGGGATGCATGGTAAAGTCTGGAGAGTATTGTTGGAAATAATACTGAGAGGGGGGGGTGAATCAGTATTATCACATTAATAAAACTTTTTCATTTCCATAACCAGATTCATATATGCTACTTCCACAACTTCTTATGATTAAGTTAATTGATCTTCAATGAGTGCATTAGAACATTATCAACCATATTATCAGTTAACAGATGCAGTAATATAGAATCGATCATCACACATAAGGCACACACATGAACACCATGATATAAGGTGGAAACCCAATGTGGGAGAAAACCACCTGCTGCAAGTCATCTCAATCTTCTTCTTAATAAGAAAATCCTTTTACAATATTTTTACTGGTGCAGTCTTATACCAGTATGGGAGCTACAACCCCCTTTGCTCTTGTACTAGCTGATCCATTTACTAGTACGCAAGCTACTACCTGCTACAATGCTCCAAAGATTTCCTTTGCTCTTGTACTAGCTGATCCATTTACTAGTACGCAAGCTACTACCTGCTACAATGCTCCAAAGATTTCCCTTTAGCTCTTGTACTAGCTTAGATACTAGTACGTAGGTGCTGACCTACAATCTTCTCCTCTAGGTACCACGTTTCATCAATTTTCATACTGGATACACTGAAGCACAACACATAATCTGAAAGGGCCACATTTCATCCAATTTTCATACTGGACCCAATAACCATATGAAGCTCATAATCAAACAACCTTCTGAATCACCCAATCACTAGATCAATACATATACAATGAGAGCCATCAACCAGATCTAGTTTATCATATCACATAAAGATATAATCAATCACTTTTCATACTGCTGTTACCAGAACATGATATCAGACATCAGACAAAACCCAGATCACAGAAATGATAGACATGTACAGCAAAGAGATCTCAAGAGGGGTACGCAGCTTCACCCATATAACAGCTGCGTATAAGTACGCACTGTATTTAACTGTTTCCCTGCGTATGTGCGCACTGTGCCTTACTGTCTCCCTGCGTATGTGCGCTCTGTCTCCAATCAACTGCCTGCGCCCCTCCGCAACTGCAGTGCTTCTTCTCCTGCGTATCTGCGCACCTGCAGCGCTTCTGTGCTTGCGTATCTCCGCACTTTTCTTTCACTGGACCAGCGTACCTCCGGGTATAGATAATTTCGAGACTTCAAGAAGCAGATCATAGAGTGTTGTTGCTGATATTTATTGGACTTTTCTCATAATGTAACAACGTATCTCTATTGTAGTCATCTCTTCAGGTCATGTAACGACCTATGTTGGTTTCCCCACTATGCCTGGGATGAATGATGTTATCATATATTTTGGTGTATCACCATTATGATGGGTGATGGATGTATGTATTGAGTCTTTTTTGGTGATAGGAAGGTCATTTATGATATATATAGAGTCATGTTCTTCTTGTAGAACATCTTTTGCAGACCTTTCGTACAGTCAGGGGGAGCCTGAGCAACACTATATAGCAGAACAGACATCTCAGCTTGTTCTCAGAAATAGCTTATCAGATTGGAACACCATGGCATATACAAAGGGGGAGTTCATTCAGAGACTTCAGCAGATCTGGTTTATAGTCACGGAGAGCATGTTATTAGGGGGAGCATAACCCTTTGCCCTTGATGTCAAAGGGGGAGAATGATTCAGTGTTGTTGCCATCAAGTCCAAAGG
>APFE030972543.1:280558-292803 GCA_000404065.3 Pinus taeda
GGGTGAATCAATATTATCACATTAATTAAACTTTTTCATTTCCAAACTCTGATTCATATATGCTACTTCCACAACTTCTTATGATTAAGTTAATTGATCTTCAATGAGTGCATTAGACCATTATCAACCATATTATCAGTTAACAGATGCAGTAACATAGAATAGATCATCACACATAAGGCACACACATGAACACCATGATATAAGGTGGAAACCCAATGCGGGAGAAAACCACCTGCTGCAAGTCATCTCAATCTTCTTCTTAATAAGAAAATCCTTTTACAATATTTTGTACTGGTGCACCCTTATACCAGTACAGGAGCTACAACCCCCTTTTGCTCTTGTACTAGCCGATCCATTTACTAGTACGCAGGCTACTACCTGCTACAATGCTCCAAAGTTTTCACTTTAGCTCTTGTACTAGCTTAGATACTAGTACGTAGGTGCTGACCTACAATCTTCTCCTCCAGGTACCACGTTTCATCAATTTTCATACTGAATACACTGAAGCACAACACTTAATCTGAAAGGCCACGTTTCATCCAATTTTCATACTGGACCCAATAACCACATTGAAGCTCATAATCAAACAACCTTCTGAATTACCCAAGCACTAGATCAATATACGAGTGAGTCATCAACCAGATCTAGTCAATCAGATCACATAAAGATGAGCTATTAAGAACCTGATCCATTCATCCATCAATATTTAATCAATCACCTCTCAGACTGCTGTTGCGAGAACATGATATCAGACATCACACATTACTTCAAAACCCAGATCATAGCAATGATAGACATGTACAGCTAAATAGATCTCAAGAGAGGTACGCAGCTTCACCCATATAACATCTGCGTATAATTACGCACTGTATCCAACTTCATCCCTGCGTACGTGCGCACTGCGCCTCACAGACTTCCTGCGTATGTGCGCTCTGTGTCCAATGAGCTGCCTGCGCCCCTCTGCATCTGCAGCGCTTCTGGTCTTGCGTATCTGCGCACCTGCAATGCTTTTGTGCCTGCGAATCTCCACACTTTTCTTTCACTGGACCTGCGTACCTACGGGTATAGATAATTTTGAGACTTTAAGAACAACCCAGACAGTCAGATCTACAGATCTGAACATGCGTCGAAGAGATCTCAATTCATCAGTAGATTCGCCTTATTTAGATCTAGACATCTCTCATAACCCATCACTAGAACTTCAGATCTAGCTTCTTAAGATATTCAACCCCAGCACATACATAAGCCAAATGATCTCCTTTGCTTTATATAGGCAAGCTCCTCTTAAAAACATGGATCAATACCACGAGCCAAAACCATAGAAACACAAATACCATTGGCTAGTTAAACATAAGAAACCCCACGTGTGCTTTTCTTTGCCTTGAAATGTGTGCACTGGGGTACGCACCTCCTGGATGGCTTATCTACATATTAGGACACGGTCCCTTCATGGTGTACTTGCGGGTATGCACTTTCTGTAAGGTGTACCTGCGTACCCCTTATTTTCTTCCATACTTGATAGCTGATCATCAATCTCTGCTGCTAACTTGAAGTACTGTGGTCTATCACCTGAATGGGTTGCCATCAAAGACAACACTTTAGCCATAATGCCAACAATCTCCCCCTTTGGACTTGGATGCAAGCTTGCTTCAGAACTTGCATTTGATTCCTTTGAGCTTGTCCCGCATCTATGTATTATGTCACATCTGATATCTTTCTGTAGATTCATCTGAATGTATATAAGCGAGATGATCTTCTATGAGAGGGTTGCCATCAAGTACAACACATGCATCATAATGCCAACAAGTATGTCCCAGTGTAGGGCCTAGTGATCCCTAGATCAAAGTGTCGATGCATGGTAAAGCTTGAGAGACTAGGAGGCACTCAAATTCCTCACAGTGTAGGTGGATAACTCCATTGGCATCCAAGTTGATTGGTGCTTTTTTGGTGTGTTCTATGAGTCCCATATTCATGCTTGGAATATGGAATGGGGGTCATTGGCTGAAGAGAGATGTGGCTTAGCTAATCTATGGTTGGGTGGAACATGGTAGTCCCATCTTTGGTTGGTTCATTCATTAATGATAAATTAATTCACTTCATTTTCATGGGTAAATGCACTGATTTATATATATGGATTTTTATGGTTGATATTTTTATGGTATTTCTGTTCCTATTATGTTGGTTATATGTACATTTTATGACAGCATCTATGTATGGCTCTCAACATGTTTTTTCTTATATATGAATGGATAATGTGTCTACGACCTAATAAAGGATAATGTAGAAAATGACATGACGGAACAATGGTTCATAGCAATTCTTAGATAAGTATGAGATCCCTACACTTAATTCTATTTTTTACACTTGTATGTTACATGTTGATGATGTGTTTGACAAAATGAATGTCATGGCTAGTAGGGATTTGGTTATGGTCTTGTTCAGTTTATTGCTT
Source organism: Pinus taeda (assembly GCA_000404065.3). Taxonomy (NCBI): domain Eukaryota; kingdom Viridiplantae; phylum Streptophyta; class Pinopsida; order Pinales; family Pinaceae; genus Pinus; species Pinus taeda. The sequence goes on from APFE030972543.1 coordinate 283,014, forward strand.
TTGCATCATTGTTTCCCTTTATTTTTACTGATTCTAAGCTATCACTACATTCTAGGTAGTGGCCTAGGCTCTAGGCCTAAAAAAGTGGCTTAAATCATGGAGGCACTGGCATAGAACTGGAAACTTTGGTCTCTAGTCACTAGCAGGAAAGCCTATGAGAGTGACTTTGGGTTTTTGGTCGCTCCCTTACCCATAGCATGAGAGCGACTGTGGCCTAAGAGATCTAGAACAATAGTGGGGCCCAGGGACAGGACGTCTAAGTGGATAACTTGTCTCCTGAGGGTTACGTTGATGATGTTGGATGATTGTGTGTAATGTTTCATCGATTCCACTTCCTTAAGGTCACATAGGAGGCCAAATCTGATCATAGTAGCCTCTCGTCTCATGTTTACCCCAATTGGCATGGTTACTTGGGTGGATGTGGAAGGAGGGTGTTACATCCATAGAGGTAGGATAGGATTATCAGATAATCGATTTCTTGTTGAGAGGGAGTGTTGAAAATGCAACAAGAAAATCTAGTTTTGACTTTTCCTTGGTCAAACTAGATTAAAATTTGAATTTTGATTTTAGTAAAAATACTTGGATGTAGTTAATTGAGGTGATATGGAACTTGTCGCTCAGTTAACTCAGTTACTTCAAGTAGGAGACACTTGAGTTCAGTTTAGTATGATTGATTGCTAATTTCTAGCAAGTTATTTCAATTAATTTAAGTTATTGTGAGTTTAACTAGTTCTAGCTGACAGAGAACTAGCGGAGGGTTCAACAGTGTGGTGTGTACCTCAGTGATCAACTATTTAACTCATCAATCAACCTAAAATAATTGATGAATGCAGGAAAATCGAGTTACATAGTTCAGATTGGATTTCAAGGGAAATATACTACCAGTTGTAGACAATTCCTAATTGTGTAGGTGGTGCATGCAATCAGAGAAGGGCCTTCATGAATTGCGCAATTGTGGATGAATAATTTCCCTAATTAATAGGGTATAATTCCTTATTAAACACTGCAAGAAAATGGGGACTTGGGCAACCAGGAATTTGGTTAAGTATTGACTAGAGCTAGTATGTGAAGTAGTGAGATAGACTATACTAGTGCAGAGGTTGCTCAGGCTTGAGAAAGCATTATATTTCTTCTCTATTTTCTAATTAATGTAGTACAAATAGGAAGGGGTTTTGAACAATTTCTTTCCCCTAGATAATTCTCCATGTTTGTGTATTTATTCATGTCGCATGTTTATGATTTCCTTTCTGAATCGTGAATTTGTAGATTCAAGTTTTATGTTTTAGCACATTACATGAGCAATTTGAATATACATAGGAATTTCTACAGTTTTGTAATAGTATTTTATTCTTTCAAATTTGTGTTGACATATACTAAAACATGGTGTCTAATTCCACATATCCTAAGAATATTCTATCAGTCCAAGGAGTGCATTTTTTCTATTAACATTCAAAATCTGGAAGTTTGGCTCTTTGATCAATGTTTGCACTGTAAAGACATGAAAAGGACATGAATAATAACTTGTGAATCAATTTGTAGCATAGATATAGGGCTTGGAGTTGTTTTCTTGGAGCCTTGGTAACACTTCTACAAATTATGCTTAGAATCTCGATAACATATTTAAAAACCATGTGCTTCTTTCTAGGATATTTCTTCACATCCACGGGGCTCATTTATTTAGTAAATGATAGAAATGAAACAATTGAGACATAAATATAATCCATTCCTTTTTTTGAGGGATTTAAAAGTCCCAGGAACACTTAAGTAAGAGACTTGGTCATTATTGTATGTCTCTTTCACTCTTGTCAAACTAGGGTATTGTCCAAGATATGGTGAAATATATACATATTTTAAGTAATTTGAAACCCTTTCATATCTGAATTAGAGATTGATATGAACCTATTGTTTGGTTACATTATGTTTTGAATTATTCTTTCTACTATTTTGTGGCTTCAGTGATTTATATTTAAGGTGCACTTATCAATTAGAATCAATGGTTGCAATTTGACCTCTTGACAAGATCGTGATGTTTATCTTGTGATATTAAATGAAAGTTGGATTTTGTAAGATAGTCCATATTTTATTCTTGCAATGTTGTGTTGACATATGCCAAAGCATGGTGAACCAATTATCCTAAGCATTTTCTATTAGTCCCAAGAGTGCAATGTTCTTTATTATCATTTATAATTTCGAATTTTGGCTCTCTGATTAATGTCTTCATTGTAAAGACATGAAAAGGATGATAATAGTATCTTATTAATCATTTTGTAACAAATATATATTACTTGGATTCAATTTCTTGGATCATTGGTAAGACTTGTACAATGTATGCTTGGAGTCTCAATAACATATTTCAGAACCATGGACATATTCTAGAATCTTCTTTCACAACCATCAAACTTGTTTCCTTGGTAAAAGAACGATGAAATAATTGACACATAGACATGAAATAGTTAGTCTTCATGGAAAATTAATTATCTTTGTTCAAATATTTAAAATTATTGGAAACAATTATGTAAGAAACTTGGTCATTACTATGTCTCTTTCACTCTTGTGTGATTAGGGTAATGTACAGGATATGGTGAAGTTTATACAACTTTTCAGTAATTCGAAACCATTTGACATTTGAATTAGATATTCATGTGAACCTATTGTTTGATTACATTATGGTTTGAATTATTCTTGGTACTATTGTGTTGATTTAGTGCTTTATATTTGATGTGCACTTATTGATTAGAATAAATGGTTTCTATTTGACTATATTGTTATTCTTTTTATTTCCTTTGATCACATCCAAACAATGGAATCTTTGAATTTTCTTACACCAGCTTTTTCAACTTCTTTTTTATAGGGCCAAGTACTCACATTTTCACTATTAACAAAAAAGAAAAAGAAAAAAGAGCACGAAATACTGTCGTCTTAATAGGCTCTATGGAAATGAAAAATACTTTTGCATTACATGGGTTAAAGCTACAAGAAATTGATCACAAGTTATCTAGATTCAATCGATATAGATTGGAGCATTTAAATATTATCTTAGTGATTGTCTATTTGACTCATTTGTTGTTGTTCTTCACTTCCACTATACTGCAGTTGAGATACGACAAGTAATTGTAAACCACTTCGGGCATCGCTTGATTCAGGAGGATGACACCGCTATGCATTCATTGCATATTGAGTTGACTCTTGAGTATCTTCAATAACTTCACCATGTTAATGATGTTGAAACTTATATGCAAAGATTATCTACACCTTCTTTGGTTTGTGCTCCATCTATAATTAGCCTATGGGGGGATGCCTTCTGTATCAAATGGTTGTCTAAATGGATGTCAATTCTAGTCAATGTTTGGTTATTCATAAATGACCAAAAATATCTCCAATTAAATTAAGCTACTCATGGCCATTGATATAATATTTTTCTACTCAACCAAAATCCTTTGTGTAGCCATTTTAATCCACTCCTACTATAATGCACAAAAGACATTCTAGCTCCAATTGATAGATCAATTACTCCATGCATTTTGCATCGATACAATTTGACATGTCAATTCAATAAATTGTATTTCAATAAGGATTCTTGATCTATGAACAATTTTTCAATGATGGTCGTGACTCTTTGTTCAAGTCTATTTGTACACTTGCACAATAGTTTGATATTTTTTGCTATGAGAAAAATAATTGGAAAAACTAATTGTTTCAATTGCAATGACATTAGAGCTATTAATTTCTTGCATGAACACTTACATGCTAGAACCATTGAACAAGATCAATGTATCAATGACTGGAAAATTTATCTTATTAACTTATCAATGCCATATGCATATGGCCATATAGAAAGAAAGTATTTTGCAATGCAATGGATATGTGAGATACTTGATGTTAATTAAACATTTCGAATACAAAGACAAAAAATATTTCCTCAAGATTATATTCATTTAATTGTTCATCCAAAGTCCTATACCTTATGCACATACCAGTATCCACATCATATTCACATTTCCATGCACTCTCACAAATTCATGATTTTGAGAATGCCGACCATAGTGACAATGTACAAACAATGGTCAAAGAAAAAACCTACAAAAATGTTGTGTGTGCATTCTAGGCATCTTGTTGGAACTGAATCTATTCTGATTATTTCCTATACCCAATTGAACTATCAATCAAATGTCAACATGACATTAAGAAAAATAAAATCTGTTGGACTCCCTAAATATCTCACTTTGTCAAAGTAGTATGGTAATTCTTTGGCAATTCATGGACAAAACAAAAACTTAGTCTCCGTTTATTTTTCCTAGGGATCCAATAAGAAACACACCTATTTTCATAGGTTGAAATATGTAATGAGAACACAAGGTGCCTTACTACGTGAAGAACAAAAAAGGCACGTGCAGTCAAAAAAAGAAGTTGAGGCATATTTACAATCAATTGAAAACACACCTACATATGCATGTTACATTTGTGACAGATTGTTCTTTGGAAAATATATGCAAGCCATTGCAAAAATTGCATTATTGACTACTTGTTATCTCATGGTTGCAACAATGGTCAATGTAATCAACATAAATGAACATATTTTCAAATCCTATAATAATGTAATACTCAATGGCAAGGAACTTGCTTTTGCATCACCTCTTCTTATTCGTCAAAACCATAAATTGGTCTCTGTTGCATATTTGACATATTTAGAGGAAAGGGTAGTGGAATCAAGAATGGATTTTTCACAAATAAGACAACTTGGTTACAAACGATCACAAATTTGATTTATATACACAATTATAAACGTCCCTATGAACTTGGAGAGAGTTCAAACAACTTTTCATATAGATCTAGATGAGAATATGATAGTTGCAATTATGCTAAAGAGAAAAATGGAGTACAAGATTATTTGTCTGGTAACATTCAACCCAAGAAAGTGATGGCTTCTTTACAAACTTGTGTGATGCTCCTCCATACAAAAAGGAACAAATAATAATCAATGATGAATGGAAAAACACTTTGATCAAAGGAAATAACATCATGAGAGTAATAATCAAGCAATAGATCAATTAGACTCACAAAATACAGATGATGATTTACAACTATAAACTAAAACACTTATGCATGGTATTCATATGCCCACCTCATCCATGATCTTGATACAAGAATGATACAAATTTCACCTTCTGAAGGATCCCATCCCTTGGGTATTTTCTAAGACACATTATTTGAAGAACTTAACTTTGACGTTATTTTATGGATCAAGCCAACCATCGATGTTATCAATCATTTATCTTATCAACAAATTACACAATAGGAGCTATTGCAGATGTTTGCTGACTTCTCAACACATATTATAAATATATTGTTTAAAGAAATTCATATTTGATAAATTGGGTTTATACCTTGCCTTGGGTTTCTATTCATAAAGGAGAACTAAAGGGATGGAAACTACTTTCCAAAGATTTCAAGAATCAAAATAGTCTTCAATGACTATTGTAGTCACTAGTTGCATATCAATGTTTGAAGAGCATTCATACGTCTCCTGAATACTTTGAACACATAGGGAAATACATTTTTTTAGTGATACGAAAACTTTGTCCACCAACTTTTTTTGTAACATTCACAAGTGCTAATCATCTTTTGGATCCATTGATAAATGCATTGGAAAACAAAGATCCAATTTTGGAACAAATCATAACAAAAACTTTGCTGATGAGTAAATTGACGCATTAATTAGGCATCATCTAGTAGTTTTTAGTATATATTATAGACACAAAGTCTCATCGCTATGTACCTTGATTTCAAAAAACAATGAATTGTTTAGTGAAGTACAAGATCATTTATTTATCACAAAGTTCCAAAGTAGAGGAACATAAGATGAGCATGGATTGATTTAGATTCAATATGAACCAATAAATCAACATTCTGCTAATGCTAATGTTATAGCTTTCATTGATTTGATTATTTGAGTTGTGACTCAGCAGTGTTTCCAAAAGAAATGATTCAAATTCAAACTCATCCTCACACAAAATATTGGAAAAAAAACATAAACATTGTACCTATAGGTATGAATTCCCTTTGCCACAAATCGATGAGTCTCGTATCTTGCAACCTTTGTCCAGTGAAAATAGTGAGAATCAAGCAATGCAAAAAAAACTTTCTTCTCTTCTACAAAACAAAACCTATACATAAAACATAGAATTTGACCACTTTATTATTAATCTTGGTATTGCATAAAGGGAATACATATTTGTCCTATGATATCATGTCACTTGTATTATTGTGCTTCTCAAATGAAACCATTTTGATGTGTGGATAAATAGATTTTCAAAAAAATCCCACCATTATGGTAAGGGAAGACAAATTCCCAATTCATATTAGATGCCTATGTTGCAACAATGTATTGTAGCTCGTATATGAAAAAGATGAACAAGTCAATGACATCTTCTTTCAAACAAATTTGAGAAAATTTCTTATGTGACGGAGACAACAAAATTCAAGCAATTCATAAACTTGGAAACACATTGCTAAATATGCAACAAATGTCAAGTCGACAAACAATTCAGGTTATTCTATCATTTCCCTTATACTCATCATCTAGAAGGATAATTTTCATTAACACTGGTCCAGTTGAGAAACAAACATATGTGCTAAAAAGACCTATTATATTGCAACAAGAGCCTGAAAATTCTAAAGATATTGTCTACATGAAAATTATTGATAGATATGTCCCATGACTCATTGAACTTGAGAAAAATTGCTCGGCAGAGTATGTTTCCTCCTACTCAACTAGGAAAAGAACAACAAATAAAAGAAAATGCCCATGTGTCATACAATTCATTTGATACAATGAACACAAGGACCCCAAAAACCATTATAGAGAAAAATTTATGCTCTACATCCCATACAAAAAATATAAATACACATTAAAAAAGGTTAGTGAAACATGGACTGAGGCATAATTTTCATAACAACATATTTTCAATGTCAATTAAAAATGATTTTCCCATTTAATCTGACCATGGGGTGATATCGATGTTTCTTCTACTACAATCACATCCAAAAATGACGACATATTTATACTTCACTTCCTGTTGGAAGATGACACTAATAGTTGTTCTATTGAAAAATATGATATTCAACATGACCTACAATAAAAGATGCAATTTGGAAACATTCAAACTGGACAAAAAAGGACTTGTGAAGTCATTAAACACCCCTTTATTTTGGACACATTGACATATCATGAAATTATGAGACAACAAAATCAAGAAGAACATTCAATATTAAAACAACTAATACTATGGAAAAAAAAAAATCCAAGAAATTCGTTCTACTTGTTTATCATTGGAGGTGCAGGCATAGGAAAAAAAAACATTACACAATTAATTTACCATGCATTTGTGTGCCTCTATAATAAAGACTTGCAAAGTGATCCTTTGAAAAAAAAAGGGTATCATAGTTGCATTTACTGGAAAAGTTGTATATATTGTAAATGGTGTCATAGTGCATTCAACTTTTCACTTGCCACTTTCACCATCTAACATGATGCCATTGAATTCTAACACACTTGATATATTGAGCAAATAATATGTAAAACTTAATTTTTTTCTCATAAATGAAGATTCATTGATTCACTCTCGATTGCTATATAATATTGACAAGAGCCTCCGTGAAATCATGCACACTCCATCTATGCCATTTGGCAATATTGATGTAATATTCTATGGCGACCTGTGCTAGGCATGACCTGTACATGATTGTTGGATATTTGAGCATCCACTTCTTAAAGGAACTATTGTTCCTTACAATTTCTGGAAAGACAATGTCAAAACCTATGGACTAAAACAAGTGATGCGGAAGAGAACAAAGAGTTTGTGTCCATTTTAAACAAACTTAGGACATGTTCAGACATTGATGATGATATTGCATTCTTGAATAAACATTGTTATAGATGTGCACCATATGATCAAATATTTCCTTATCTCTTCTACATAAAAAGGAATGTACAAGAACACAATGAAACAATATTGTCTCTCATTGATGCAGAAGCAATCACTTTAAATGCATATGATAGAAAAATTGAGTCAATAAATATAGATTTCATTAGAAAGATCAAAATGAAATTGTCATCTACCATTGTGCTCAAAGAAAATATGCTTGTTGAACTAATTGGTGGAAATTACGATTTTCAATATGTCTTAGTCAATGTTGTTGAAGGTATTTTTAGGGCATCCACAACACTTGATAATGGTGCAATCTAGATTGAATTTTTTGATTTGGATCATTGACATTGTTCAACAAAAAAAAAAATATACAATTGTTAAAAAATGGAATAATGTCTAATTGGACACCTATTACTAAAATATGTAGGCATATTCAATCCAATAGAAAAAACGTTTCACAAGAGAACAATTCCTTGTTCAATTGGCATGTCCATAAATGGTTAATAAATCATAAGGATCAATGATGGATAGATTCGATTTTGACCCAAAGGAGGTCAGGAAATATGGACTTGTCAAAATTGTACTTTCTCATGTCAAGGATGTTAAATCCTTGTATTTTATAAACAAATTAGAACATAAAAACTTTTCTCTCAATAAAAGAGCCATTTTTGAGCTACAAAGAGTTGGGGAAAGTGATCTTTATCAAATTTAATACAAATTAAATTCAACTAAAGAAAATTAATTGACAATATGTTCATTGAACAAGTGTAGCTTCTCATTCCATTTTGAAGATATCATTGCTAACTATGATGTAATGAATGTGTTGACAGTGCTGGAAATCTGTCAAATAAGGGGATCTCTGTGATATGAAGTCCCAACTAGACCTCACATTGTTCGATGTAGGAGTGCCATCTGATATAAAGGTTGGGTTTCCGTATACTTCAAGATTTGACTTGGCTTTGGCTGTCAGCACATGGGAGCGTTATTTTGGTATCTTCAAACAACAAAGCAAGTGTGCCTGGTGAGTGCGTAATGTAACTCGTGTCTAGGTTCTCTTACTGCAAAGGGGGAGAGTAAAGTGAGCCTCTAAGAGAGAGGTAATAGTACCACCTAGGAAGTGACAGACGCGAACCAGAAAGGTCTATCCAAGACCCAATGAAATAATCCATAGTGGATGCAGCAGTCGTTAAAACCGAAGTGAAGGTGACAACACATACACCAACTAGCGGAGTAGTCCACACAGATGTGACAATCATTATAACCCGAAAACAAAGATGGTCTGTTGAGTATCCTACGGAGTAGTCCCAAAAGGTGGTCTTTTTAGTATCCCACAGAGTATTCTACATGGATGAGACAATGGTAATAACCAATTCAGCACATTTCTAACAATGTAAGCACTAAAACAACAGAAGTAGTTCAACTATATTAGTACACGTGAAACAAAAATGCATTACAAATTTCGAAATAATAGTCTTACGGACATCTACAAAACATGCATGAAAACATGCTCTCCTTAACAAGCTTCTTAATTAAGAAAAAGTCCCAAGACACATCTATAAACAATAGTCCTAGTATTGGGACATTGGAGCCAATCCTCGCTCCTCAAAGAACTGACTTTCTACTCTCAAGGATATGTGGGAGGAGCCAAGGAGAAAATTCCTTGCTCATACAATGGGAGGGGTATATATAGCTAAGTGTGAAGCTTGACCCTCATGACTCCTAGACTACCCTCACAACCGTTGAGCTTCCTATGACTTTTCAACTGACATGACTCTTCAACACTCTTGTGTACATCCATTAGAATTTCACTTTACATTACATGCAGTTACAACAAATATTGAACATAGTGGTGATGTGGCATT
>APFE030972554.1:0-91686 GCA_000404065.3 Pinus taeda
CCCCATGAGGGGCTTAATCTGACTTAGACTTGACATTATGTTTAGATCTGAAAAAAAAAAAAAAAATTCAAGAACAAGAAAATAATTTAGATACGATGCATCACGATTTGTTCCTTAATCATAATTCTAAAATGTATCTAAAGGCATGTGTAAAAACTATTTGCTCCATTAAAACTTTAGCCAAAACACCATTCAATAATGAAACACCTTTGGGTGCAATCATTACCTTTAGGCACTTTGGTGTAGTGAATAAAGTACAAACATGCAACCTTTTGTCAATCTACATTTGGGTCAGACTATCATGTCCGTGAACTAATGACCGTCGCTACTCCATGTGTGTTGCAACTAATTTTCCTACACTACCCTTATGCACCAAACAACTTAGCAGGCGCCAACCCTCCTTTGGGAAAGTTAACACCCACGTCCATTGTCAGCACGTCATTTTAACTTGTCATGGGTCATCTTTACAATCGTCTTACAGAGAGCGGTTCGTTTGCGAACATCAATGCTTGACTCATGTGAAAACAACACATGTAAATTTAAAAAAAAACGCCTTTAGTTAGATTCCAAAATTAGTAAAACTTTAGCAATTTCTACAATGATTACCTTTTAGAAATGCTTCAATAATTTATTTAGAGAATACTAAATAATATATTTAGAGAATACTAAATAATTTTATGGTTGCCATGATTAGCATCATTATAAAATAGAATATAACCAACTCAGTATATCTCTTCTTTTCATGACTTTTCCTACATATCATAATGAACATATCTTCAATGAATTTGAATTTTCATAGACTTAAAATCTGGGTAATGGACAGCAAGATTATGAAGGAAAAACTACACACATTTTGAAGCGTAGTTCCCTTTTGAAATCAAACTAATTTAAAATTTTAGATAAGATTCACATTACCACCACGATTTCATTTCCAAGAATCCCAACTGGATTATATGCTACACTTCAGCAATTGTTTTCCATCCATTGTAAAACGAAATCTTAGACAGGACATTGATCCAACTCATGTATATTAAACACTTACAATTGGCTGAAACAAATATTTCAATTATCTGGCTAAACACAGAGCCATACTAAATGATACAATCACAATTTCAAATCTGATATTTACCCATTCAACGTTGGATCACAATAAATAAATTGAGTTTACCATTACCTGTAACTAATACCAAATTGGCCATTATATAAAGACAAACACATTATTAAAACATTTTAGAAAAGTTTTAAATTGAATAAATATTTCCAAACTCTAATGTAATCCATATACAAAATGTCCTAATAAATGGAAAAATATATACACTAAAATATTTAAAAAGTTTCTATATCTTACTCCCAAAACCTTTTCATTCAACTTTATAACCCCACACATCCATACTTCTAATTGAAAAGAAAAACATGCATTAAGAAATATTCCTAATCCAAAGTTAGTCGCCTCACATCTCACCCAAACCCAACCAACGAGTTAAGCGAACCCAAGCAAGTAGTTAAGACTTTTGATCCTGGATCATATTCTTGCCTTTCCTATGTTCCCTCTCGTGATGGCTTTCTTTAAAACTCACGATGTGCTTTAAAGCCATGGTTGTTATTCTAAATTCAACAACTGCGGAATAAAAAATTAAATATTTCCCCAAAAATGATTTACAGGTCAACACATGTTTGTTTCCTTAACCTTAATTCAATTGTACATTCGGGTTATCAGAGGCCTAGCCACAAAGTCAACGTTTAGCTTTCGGGAAATCAGAGTCCCAGCCACAAATTCAACATTTAACTTTACGACAACCCTAATATACAATCGAATAAAACTCAAGTTTCCTGGTTTCTCTTTTCGGTTCTTTCCTGAATGTCTCTCTTTATAAAGAGGGAAACCAGAATTTACTTATAGAAAGCACAAATCATATATAAGACTAGACTTGTTTTTGCTGACAGGAAAAGGAAATTTCTGCGGAGCTTCAATGAATGTATATCGAAAGAGCAAATCCTACGAGATGAAAGTTTAGAATAGTGATAGACAAATGGCAGATTGCTTCTTCACACTATTTTTATGGTGAGGAAAACGAAATTCAACAGAGACACCATAACTCGCGGGACAATGAAGCACAGAAAAATAGGCAGTAAAAATCGAAGTTTAAAACTCAGAGAAATGTGCAATTAAAACGAGAAATAAAATTTCAGAGTATTGCGCACCAAAATATAATTTGATTATAATTTCATGAGAGTCCAAATACATTTACAAAACAAGACAGACGTTGGATCTCCATTCACTGGCTGTAAAACCAAGATTTACAGAGATTTACGAATGCTTCGTTTTTTTACACAGTAAAAACACTATTTTGAGGCGCAGACCAATATTTTAGCTCTAGACACTTGGACTAAAAATCAAACTACATAACTTCACGTAAACATACTTATTTTTTCATGTGATGAAATTTAAATATTAGACGATGAAATATTAAATATCTATTGCATTTTATTAGCGTTTTGATCAGTTCTTAAAAATCAGAACGGCTTTAAGTTCCTCATATACAAGGAAATATGAACATTAAAAATTCAATCAATTCTGAGGGACCTCGAATTGCCGAGTACATAGGGAAACACACACCCTCACGATGTCACAGCCGATGCCAATGGAAATCCATTTACAATGGTTGCTTACTAAATCGATATATGTAATGTTGACAACCCAAAAAACAACGATTGGACAAATTATCTTCTAGTTTGTTTAAGCTGAAAGCAGAACTCTATTTTTGTTGCGCTGCCCACCGATAAATAGATAGCAGTTCACAATCGAAAGAATGAGAGGAATGGGACTGGTATTCTGCGCAATGCTTTAGAGAGTCTACGAGTAATTACAAGCAACCGACTATACAGAAATAAGGAAATCTTGCATTCATTCAAACTTCAAAAACCGTCGGCAATTTACAGCTTCAAGCAGAAAAATGATTAAAGCAAAATTTTAACAATTCTTTCTGCAACAATTAAATTCGATATGAAAAATAGAAAGCAATTAAAACCAAATCAAACTTCAATTCTTACATAAGGGTGCTACTTGTTAGATTTACTTTGTGGGTTTTCCTAATTACTTTAAACCCTAACCAAGATCTACTCCTTTGTAAGAAATTGAAAATAATGCACAGCGGAACTTACTTTCCATCTTCTAAAGCTCCTGGTCTTGACTTGAGTTGTTGGCTCTTGAATCCTTCCAAGAGTTTGCAATCCTTTTCTCTGGCTATCCTTGATAGAGTATCAAGTCTTCAATGGAGCAGACTGTTTTCTGAGTGATTGCAAGCCTTGGAGACTCAGCCCTTTTATAGCAGTCTCAATCCTATGGCAGCGGAAATTTGGCTGTCAATTGACAGCTAAATTTCAGTCCCAATCCTAGGGCAGCCGAAATTCGGCTGTCAATTGACAGCTAAATTTCAGCCCCAATCCTAGGGCAGCCGAAATTTGGCTGTCCATAATTTATTACTGCTATTATTTCAATCAATTATAATTGGTCCATTAACAATTATAATTGATTAACATTATTCTATATGTATTTGTATCCAAATCCTTATTTAAATACGTTTAATGCCATGACTTAATTAATCACATTATTTGGCATATTTAATCATTACATAAACGTAATCTTGCTGACAGTATTTGATATCATAATCATAATGCACGCATGTCCAACCTGATTATTGTAATTAGACGTCTCTAAATCCAACAAGACTAACCTTATTCACATGTCTTTCATTTTTTTATAGATCTTATTGAATAAATTTCATTCCTTCTTGTATTCCAATGGAAAAGCTATCTTGAAAAATTGTTGTAAATTGTCTTATTTGAAAAATAAATACAAAAACATTCATATTCATAAATTGGAAAAATAAAAATACAAAAACATTAGTTTCTATAATTTTTATAACTGTACAATCCATGAGAATAAGAACTTTTGCCATTGTAATATATTATGAGATATTTTTTTATTTTATTTTAACAATTCCAATAAGAACTTTTACCATTGGAACATATTATCAGATATTCTTTTGTTTTAACAATCACATGGTTGGATCAACATGATGTAGTTAGTTATGTGGATTAAATGCACAAAATCTTTATCATAATACGAAAGACAAGTCTTATAGGAGAATCATTTTCTTCATTTTTCTTATTTTAGGCAACTTTTCACTATCAGATTTCTTCTTTATCCAAAAGTTTGTGCACTATATAGAAGGAATCACAATAATTATGAAAGAACAGAAAAATAATGGGTAAATAATTGTGAAGAACAAGTTTTTCAACATTTAAATGAGGGCAACTTTATTCCAGAGTTCATATAATTTTTTCTAAGTCATACTCCATCTTGAGCCTTTGAAATTGACCCTCTTTTTATGTGCACCAACTCATTTTCACTATCATTAAAATCTCATCAAATGCACAGTAATCAGAAGTCACCAGATCTATTTATTTTGAATTTTACATCAAAGTTTATTCCTAACACATTGAAATTAAGGAAATTTTTCTACCCCATTAATTTTTACCTCAACCCCAAAACAAACAAAAGGTATAACTTTTCATCAAATCCCTTTATAGATCCTCAATATTGGCATGTTTTTTGTGTGTTCGAGCTCTGAGCTTCACTAACATTAAACATACATACAACCAACTTTCCTGCAAAATTTTATTTTGGGTTCCTCAACCAAAAACAAACACATACCATTTTACAATGCAATTTAATGAAATTGACTCTGGTTGGACAAGAATGGAACAAAAGTATCAAGGATTCCATGCCTAGATAAGCATTTAGCATTTAGTCAAAATTTAGCCAAAGTTTTATGCAATTTCTAAATGCTAACTTAGTAGTTTGAGATATGTAGTTTTAGAAGGTTTTTGTTATTTGAATTTTATTTCGCAGATTCAGGTTAATTCAAAATTATATGAACTTTTACAATTGTAGGTTATAAATGAATGAAATAAATTAGAACTTCATATATGTTTCAATATTTCAATCAAGTGATGAGCAACTCTCTTTCTATCAGATCTCCAAAACATATATATATATATATATATATATATATATATATATATATATATATATATATATATAATATATATATGAAACAAAAGTGGAATTTTCTAGGGTTTTTGAATACTACCATCTGATTGCCCTCCAGTTGGTTAGTCTCGAATGGTAAGCTCACGCTCTTCGTAAAATAGTGTAGCCTCTATTGCCTTGGTGGTGTAGAAGGCATCTCAATGAGCAGCCCCGCCCCGCCTCAGCGTGAGGGGCCTCAATCCTTCAGGAATGCAGTAAATATAACGCCATTCGTCCAAGGGGATAAGCCCCATGCAAGCGCAGCCACCTCCTCCTTGGCATCAGGAGAAACCCCGGCCATGGGGATGCAATGGCAAGCTACAGAAGTAAAGATTTGTTGTCTTCCCAAGGCAGCGATTAACCCAAAGTTCGTTATCCCTAATAATCACATGGGGCAAGTCTGTCAATATATGAAAGATAATGCCATGATCTACAACTTTTGGGAATTTGGACTAAGGAGAAAGACATTTTGATGTGGATCCAACATAAATGGGCACCCCGCAGGAAATTCGAGGTTCGCCTCTAGTCCAAAGGGTTTTTTACTATCATTTTTTAAGATATGGAGGACAGGAAGCACATTTTTGCGAATGGGCCATATTTTATGGGCAGTGCGAGATTATTCCTCAGATATTGGGAGGGATGCTACAACTTGGACAAAGAAGAATTTTAGGTGGACCATGTTTGTGTTCATCTCTATTCACTCCCAGATGATTTTTGGGAAGCTGACATTTTGGAAGGCATACGAAAATCCATTCGGAAGTTTGTCAATATCTCAGAAATCACCAAATGACGACGGCACGAAACTTTTTCCCGAATATGTGTGCACATGAACATATCGCAACCATTTTCGAAATCCATTGAGTTGATATATCATGATTCAACCTGGATCCAACACTTGGACTATGAACATGTCCCATTCAAACTTCTACGATGTCATGAATATGGTCATTTATTCAAATATTGTCCCTAGACGATCGCGGAAGAAGCCCAATTATCAGCTCATCAGTGAGACGTGGATAGCTTTCAGCAAGTTGGTGGACATTGGGCCCACCAGAATCGCCCTCAACAAGGTTCGTTTCCATCCCGCCCCTTACCCCCGAGCCATCTCAGCCTAGATCGGCGGCTGCCTCTAAGGCCCCTGGTAATCCCTCGACCCCTGGTTCTAGCAATCCTTTTGCCTCCTTGGCATCATTGGATCAAATTCTGGACCACCCAGCATATGCCCTTCCTTCCTCACAGACACTGCTCCAGGCACTAGAGGTTGATAATTTGTCCCCTCCTCAAGGGGATAAGATACGATCCAAGCAAAAAAACCCAGAATATAATGAGAATGATCATAGAGTGAATGAGATTCTTTCACACACCATTAAAATCCTGGAAATAGAAGAGAAAAGCAACAGATTGGGAGTAGAGGAGAAGAAAATGTTAGATATCTTCAAAACATGGATCAAATCGGATGTTAAAGACATCACAGCGAACCAATTGACACACTTCGGCCATCTTTATGCCCAATTGACTTCAAAATCAGGTAAGTTAGAAATAGATACACAAGGGGCAGGTAAGGAGAGCAACCTCTTGGCTCTCACCATCCCCGACGCAGGAGGCCCATAGAAGGGTAAGAAGGGCAGGAAGTCAACCAAAGAACTAGTATGAGAAGCAGGAGAATTATTGTTGAATTTAGGACAGATGGATCAATTGACGGATTACTTTACCAGATCCATCCCTCCCTCTCAATGAATATCATCTCATGGGATATTCGGGGCTTCAACAACAAAGGTAAGCTCAGATCCCTAAAAGATAAGATAGCCAAATATAAACCAGATATCATTATTTTGCAAGAAAAAAAAATGATAGCTAGCAAAGTCATCGAGAATAGCAGTCATTTTTGGAAGAATAGTGAAGTTATGTCTATAGATGTAGTAGGAGAAGCGAGAGGACTTGCACTCATTTAGGATCCTGACAAAGTCTCCTTCAAATACTGGGTCACTTCCCGATTTACTCTCTATGCCTCCTTCAGATCTCTTGGATCACATGAATGGACAAGCCTCACAGTTGTCTTTGGTCCCTCTATCCCACATGATAAGGATCTCTTCCTCTTAAAACTCCAAGCCTAGGGTCACAAGTGGACCACAGAATGTTAGATCATCGAAGGAAATTTCAACATGATCTGAAATTTGGAGGAGAAGCATGGGGGAGTTAGAAGACTTGACGCTTCATCTGTGGTCATTAACGAAATAATAAAGGATCTTCACCTTGTAGATATTTCTCCTAAGCACGACATTCACATATGGAATAATAGGAAGGGTGGTCCACATCAAGTACCCTGTCAACTGAATCATTTTCTACTCAAGGAGCATCTCATTTTAAAAGATCCAAATGTGGAAGAAGAAATATTTCCCTCCTTAGGATCAGATCACTGGCCCCTAAGCCTCTCTTTGGCCACCTCTATTGCACCTTGGAAGAAACCCTTCCGTTTTGAAATTTTTTGGCTGTGACACCCAGGATTTATAGAGAAAATGGAAACCTAGTGGACATCGATGCAAGATCCTCTGGGAAACTGGATGCAATCCTTTTAGAAGAAGCTCCAACCTCTAAAATTCTGAATAAAAACTTGGAATCATGAGGACTTTGCAGACATTTTCGAGGAAAAATGTAAGTTGGAAGAATGTGTGGAAAATATTGAGATGGATATTATCTAGGAATGTCACTCCCTCGTGATGGCAGAAGAAGAGGGACTCCTGATCTGAGAGTTGGAGGAGAGAAGGCACCAAGAGGATTTTTTGTGGCGACATAAATTGTGCATCTAATTGCCCAGGGAGGGCGAGAGGAATTCCAAATTCATCCGCCAATCCATGATCAATCATCAAAAACACAACCAAATTAATATGCTTCAATATTTATATGGATCCCATCTTACACGTCATGATGAAATTGAACCAAAATTGATGACCTTCTCATCTCTCTTAAGCAATCAAGGCCATGAAAGATCAGAGGACATCAGGAAAGTCAGTTGACACATTTCACCCTTGGCCTCTCTAGCATAGAATGAGGCCCTTCTAAGCCCCATCTTGTTCGCGGAGGTTGAAGAAGTGGTCAACGCCATGCCATCCAATAAATCTCTGGGCCCAGATGGTTTCACTGATGAATTCTTCAAGGCAGGATGGCCCTTCCTCAATCACGATATTTAGGCAATGGTAGAAGAATCACAATGCCTTAAACAAATTTGGTCTGGCCTAAATGCTGCATTCAATACTCTCATCCCTAAATCTTAGGAGGCCACATCTCCAAGAGGTTTTAGGCCTATTTCTCTCTGAAATGTCATAAATAAACCTCTCTCCTCTATTATGGTCAAACACTTGAAGCCCATCCTTCACCATATTATCAACGAGGAGAAGTCGAGCTTTGTTGAAGGACGCCAGATTTTGGATGATATTATTTCTTCTCATGAGACCATAGACTCTCTTTAACCTCATAAAAAGAGGGGGATGTTGCTCAAGTTAGATCTATGATAAGCTTATGACATATTGAATTGGGACTATCTATTGGAGACCCTTCGGGCTTTTAGATTCGCGTAAGATTAGATTCATTAGATCAGATTTCTAATCACAACCCCCTTTTTCTCATTCTTGATTAATTGTTCCCCTTCGGCCACCTTCATGCCCTCCAGGGGAATTCGACAAGGAGACCCAATCTCCCCCTTCCTATTCATTATTGCAACAGAAGGCTTGGGTAGAGCGATCAAGGCTGCTAAACAAGCTAATGCTTTGGAAGGAATTCACTTACCTAGAACTAATGTCTATATGACCCACCAACAGTTCATATATGACAACATTTTATTCAGTGAGGCCACCCTCAGGGAAGTGACTCAAATCAACAACATATTTGTGGACTTCCAAGTTACATCAAGTATGCTCCTCAACAAATAAAAATCTAGTATTTATTTTTTTCATACCCCTTAGCCTGTGCAATATTTCCTGGCTAGATTTTTGGGCTTCTCTATTGGATCTCTGCCTTCAAAATATCTTAGGGTTCCTCTCCTCTTGAACCCTCTACACATTTCCCCATGGAAGCACTTGTGCTCAAAGATATCCAAAAAATTGGCAAATTGGACACTTTGATTTCTGAAATTGGTTGGAAGAGAGATGCTTTTAAAGACTGTCCTTCAAGCCATGTTGTTGTACCAGTTATTGCACTTCTAGCTCCTAAATGTATCTACATAGAGTTGAATGCTATCTTCCTCAAGGTTATACGGAGTGGGTCCTCTCAGGAGAGAAAATGGCCGCTAGTAGCTTGGCATAAGATATGCCTCCCTAAGGCGCTAGGTGGGCTAAGCTTGAGGGATCTAGTAGATCTTAATGCCATGCTCAGGGCAAAGCTATGGTGGAGATGGGTCCTAGGTGGAGAGGAAATATAGAATTAAATTTGGACGAAAAAATATGACTAGGGTCATTCTCAGGAAGCCCTTCTCCACGATCTGATCCCTGGCACAAGATCCAAAATTTAGAACATGGAAAATTAGAAAAAAAATCTCATTCATGACCACTTCTTTTTGGAGGTGAAGAACGGGCAGGTATCCCACTTCTGTTCTAATGCTTGGCAATAGCTTCCTCGTTTGGACCAAGACCTGACCTTGACTGACCTTCAGTACCACTTTCAATCGATTTCAGTTGTCCGTGTGGCAGATTATTTGGTTGAAGAGGTCACTGACCAAGGATGGAAGAGATGGAAATCAACAGCAGACTGGCCAACATATATTCCATCGAGGGCCTAGGAGTGCCTGGAAGCCCAACTTTTGCAAAGGCGAATTCCATTCTCTCTCAGTCCAGATAGATTAAGATGGGGCTATTCTAGGTCCAAAAATTTCTCAGTCAAGGAAGCTTATCTCATTAAAACTAATTCTATCGGCTACCTAGAAAATCCATTTTAGAGGAGAATTTGGACCAGAAATTTGTGGCCCAATGTAGTGCACTTCCTATGGCTCATTGGCCACAAGAGAGTACTAACATGGGACAAGCTCCAAAAAAGGGGTTTTTTCATACATAATTTTTTCCCCTCTATAAGAAAGATGGGGAAATGCTCCTTCACTTGTTCGATGGATGTACGATAGCCTAGAAAGTTTGGGATCAGGCTTCCCTCTTATATGGGTGTATTGTTCACCACTCAGAAGACATCTATGATCTGCTTAAGGATTGGTCAATCCATTGTTTTTCCAACCCCATCGTCAATCGTTCGTGGTGGATGACCATGGGTTTCATACTCTAGAATATTTGGAAACGACTCAACAAAGCAATATTTGAAGGGTAGACTCCAACCAATGCTCAAATTTGGCTCCAGGAGACTACAAACATTCGAGAATCAATTCTGTCGAAAATATGGGATCCAGAAGATTGGGACGCTAAACTACAAGTATCTCAGATTCTATCCTTGTTAACCTCACACCCAACTTGGTCCACCCATGGTCTCTACCCATTAGACCTCCTTTGGTTCCCTCTTCTTCTTGCTTTCTCCCACCTCAAGATGGATATGTGCAACTCAATTTTGACGGGGCTTCCAAAGAAAACCCAGGTCTGGTAGGTTTCGAAGGTGTTCTTGGCGACTCTCTAGGATATCCTAGGGAAGTCTACTCAAGATACTGTGGCTACAATACTAACAATGTGGCTAAGCTAACCTCCCTCGAGAAAGGCCTCGACCTCAGCCTCCATTAGCACTGGAACCATATTCGAATTACGGGTGACTCTCGATTGGTAATTCATATGACCTAGGAGATCATTAAAGGATCTGCCCCTTAGAAGATGGCTAAGATCTGGTGTCTTTAATCTCAACCCTCATGTATTCAATGTCTTCTGGCCTCCTTTGATTACGCCACCATGGGGCATGTGCTAAGAGAAGGCAACAAGGTAGCAGATTAGCTGGCAAATCGAGGCACGAGTAGTCTGCAAAGAGAATCCAAGGCTACCTAGTCGAATATCAAAAGAAAAGTGGATCTAGACGCACGTGAACTCTATTCCCTACAATATTTGCTAAAGGAAAACCTAGGATTCCTCGATGTGGGTGATAAATGTTGGCTCCATATGGAAGCATGGTGGCACATGGAGCTCGATGGTCCTCTAGGTGCCCCACGCGAGAACTTATGAAGCTCCATGGTACATCGTACCCGCTGAAAAATCGGATCTTGGTGCCATAGTTTATATGAAGGCAAGGAGACCCCGAAAGGCTATTCAGTAGATTTGGTCAATGAGGAGGGTGTGTTTGATGCATATTTTGTCTAGTCTTAATGCTGCCTGGCTAGAGTTCCGGCTAGGGGCAGATGGGCATGGTATTTACATTGCTTACAACCTAAAGGAGGGAGACCACCACCAGCCGGGATGGCCATGTGATCTAGGGGCTCTATCAACCTCGCATCAAAATGAAAATCCAAGCATCAACCCTTTCTTTAGGTGAATTGGGATAACTCATGGAACTTATGCTTTTTCTCGGCTTGGTCCTGGGGAAGTCTTCGTGGAGTGGACTCTGCTTGCCATTTCGCCAATGGTGTCTTGTCGGTTGGTAAGCTCTATACAAGACCATCTTCAATAAACTCCTGGGCCCTCTATGCAGCTTCATGTTCTTCTACCATTGGTGTTTCCTTCATGGGAGGGTGGATAGCATTCAGAATGGCACCTCAGTCTGGAAAGTGCAGGGTTGGTAAAGGTCTTGGTAGCGTCTTCTGGTTAGTCCCTCTACAAGTTCAATACAGTTTGTCTTGGCTATTTTCTTTGGTTAGGTGGAATGCCATCCTCTCGAGGGTGGCTAGTGGCTACAACAGCCTTCTAATGCCCCGTAAAAGAGGACATGTGTGCCTGGGATGTCTACCTTTGTGCATGACAAGGCGACCACAAGAATAGGAGCCAAGCTCTGCTACTAAAACTACTGGAAGCCATCAAATGGTGTGGTGTTGTTGCGCTGCTTAATACATTGAATAATATTTTCAAAATTAATGGTGTTCTGATCTATTTGAGACATTTATTTATGTTGCTGAACTCTGAGTACTTACTGTGTATGATTTTGTCTATGAAATACCTAAATATGTTTTGTAATTTTGTTCTTTACTGTAAATCCATATCTCAATAGATACCTAATACTATGTAGATAATTGAATTTAAATGTGTATATATTTTGAACAGAGGCAAAAAAAACAATGGTAGAAGAGACCATCCTTCAGTGCCTTTGGTTTTAAACAAACAAAATAAAAGAGAGACAATAAAAAGGATGTCCAATGCTGAAAAATAACAATGAATCTTTAAATGTTGGAAGTTGAAATTCTGAGTCCTAACCATATTCGAGGTGCAGAGGAATACCCAGTCCTACATGAAAAAATGGCTATTTCCTAGTTCTCCAGCTCTCTTTCGCATTTCTTTTGTTTGATTGGATGAAAAAACTTGTAAAAAACTTCTCAGTGGGAAAAAATAGAAGTCATGCAACCCGTCGTTATGAATTTTGGACTCGAAATGCAACAACCTCCTTACTCTATTACATTTTATTTATTTCTTCAACAACCCTCATAGTAGTGTACTCTAGACTGTAGAATCCAGAATCTATAGGTCAATTTGCCAAAAAAAAGGGAGGTCGATGGTCTGGTAGCCTGTAGCATTCTAGTAATTTAAATTTTCAGAAATGTCCAGCGGACTAGGAGCCCTTCATAGGGCATTAGCCCCTAAAATTTTCCATGAATGGAATGCCTCTTCCTCCTAGTGGCCCAGTTATAACACAACCCAATAGCCTACAAGTGATTAATTTTGACTACATCAACTCTTAACTAGATTTATAACATAGACTCTTCTAGATTAATTTTTATCATAAACACGTGGCTAGCCCCTTTTCCATGAATAATGGGGGCTGACACGGCATCCTCCCAAACTATAGGTGTGAAAACAAGAAGGTAAACTTCTGAGTGGCATAACTTTTGCATATGGACTCTGATTGATGCACTTCTTATGCCGTTGGAAAGATATCTATGTGTAGAATAGCATGAAATTGTGCGGAGCAAAAGGGACAAATTTTTACCCCCAAAAAACATTCTTTGATGCCTCAAAACCCTCCCGGAATGTTTTAGGCCCCGTTTTGCCAAACTAGGACCTGCTAGTAAAAACAACCTCGTGAGTTGATTCCTCCACTTTTTCCACTCCAAATGGATCGAGATGGATGACAAACAATATAATGATCTAATCTCGATCACAATTTCACAAACCATCCACTAAAATCAATGAAACACATTATATAAACCAAATATATGGAACTAGAATATACCATGAAGTAAAAAAATGGAGTTGAGTAAAAGTGACATTTAACCATTAGAGGTTTTTACTTTTTTTATAGGAATTTAAAATTTTCTTTTGTTTAAAATTATTCCCAAAACTTTCATGAGAATGTATACTTTCTTTTTGTTTAAAATGCATTCATGGCCCTTAAAAACGTTAAAAGCCTTGAGGAGATTTAGATTATGCACATGGTAAAGGTATTTCCAAAAACAAATCTTTTATATATAATATACTAATATATATATATCTATATATATAATATATATAACCAAATTATGTCAATAGCAAATTTACTCCTCCACTAGCCAAATTTCATCCTATATATCAAGAGGGGGTGCGCATGGAAACTATGTTGACGACTCCTCCATAAATATTTCCCTGAAGCCATCCACTATCCCTCACACCACTCTTCTCTTTTGATGACATGCACATTGATGTATCATTGTTGTGGGAGGCAACAAGATGTAGCTAAAACTTAGCTAATGTGGGCCCAGTCGATAGATATAAAAGACATTGATGAAGGGAGGTGAGAAAAAATCAAACTACAAGGGTTGAACATATGTTGGAGGTTGAATGAGTCCCTCGCCATCAAAAAAAGCCACTAAAGATAGAGAGAGAGAGATAAAGGGGATGGATAAGATCCTCACATTCGAGACATTGTGCTACAACTGAAGATCATGGTTGGTGATAGAACCAACATGAGGGCACAACGGAGGAGCGAGAGTAGAGAAAAAAAATCCTTTAAGAAGAACATTGTGAAGTTTCTCACTGTTGTCATCGACCTTGTAGCTATGGCATGCTTAAGAGCCTCTGCCATCCTCGTTGGAAAGCAAGGCCTCATCAATTTTCATTTATCTTTTGGCCAATAAGCGGGGATATGGTGGGGTGGTAGAGAGCCCCATCCCATCAATCTCTTCCCCCGTTATTGCCTCATTAACACCGCCATTGAGCACCTTTCCATTACCTTTTTGCGTTACATAATTAATCATATTTTACTATAAATTACAATCTACGCTTATTCAAATTACAATCTAATCGCATTAAATAGAAATTATTCAAATATCTCTCAATATTTTTCTTGGAAAATGTCTCATCCCATCGAATTATTCTAATGTAATAATATTATTTTGAAAATAATATTCAAACACATATACATTTACATTTAAAAAAAAACCTATTTTTGAAACCTTTAATACTAAATATCTTTATAATTATCAATAACTCAAAAATTATATGAGTAACAAAATAATGGCATTCATATTTAATTTTAAAATTCCAAACAGTTGTCCACTTCAAATATGAGATTTCCCATTTGACAAACACATTTAATATTTTTGAAAAATCACAAACAAAAAAATTATTAATTGAAAGATTTCCACAGCTTTAATTGTTTGTAAGTTGTAACACTATCTAAATACATCTTGAGTTTTATTTCTTAAATGTATAAAAACATTCAAACATCTTTACTTAACTAGAGTTAGTTATATATGAAATGTTCATCTAGTTCTCTCTTTATATCACATTAAACATCTTTACCTAACTAGAGTTAGTTAGGTATGAAATGTTCATCTAGTTCTCTCTTTATAGCACATTATTTTATTGGTTAAATATTTCAATTGTTTTTGGAAGGGATTTGGAGGTGTTATCTCATATTCTTATTCTTATTATTATTATTATTATTATTATTATTCAATTTTAAGGTTATCTAGAAGCCAAACACCCATTGGTGTGAAACCTATTTTCCATTTAGGGATTTGACTGCTAACATCTATGGAAGCATATATATAATTCTCCCTCTAGTTTTGAACCTGTAACTCTCTTAAGAGAACATACTCTTAATCATTAAGCCGACCCAAACTATATATAATATACTACTACAATATGCAAAATTGTTAAAATTAAAGAAGAATAAAAAAAATATATAATAAGATATATAATTATATATATAAAATCAATCTTCTTTTGATTGGTAAATCAGCAGTGCAGGTGAGTTTCTCACAATGTCTTTCACGGTTAAACAAATTGAGCCTTTTTCTATTTTACTAGGTTTTGATACCTAAACTTAAGGTTGGTTAAAATTTAGGATCCCTAAATGTTATTAATTTCATGAGAGAATTATGCTACCATTATGTGGAATGACTTAAATGTATATGCATTACAAGGAGAATATTTTTGAAAAAAGTTTGAGCAATAATTGTTATTGTTATTGGATATCACAAATTTCAAATTAATATAATTATAAATTTGTTCATTCTTATTATTTTTTAAATATAAAATATATAACTTTTTATTTTCCTTTGAGTTAAAATTTCTAATTTTCTCTCCCTTTTACTTACCATCCTCTAAAGTCAATGCAACACATTAGATAAACCAAACCAAATGTCTGGAACTCAAAAATAGAGTGAAGTAAGAAAATATAGCGAAGTAAAATAGCAGTTTTACTCTGTTGACTTGAATCCGAAATTTTAATGAAATTGTAATTTTTCTTACGCAAAAGGCGATATATTCAAACCCTTAAAAATCTTTAAAAAAATTAAATTGTGCAGATCGTGGGTCTATATTTGGTGATTTACGATTCAGGTTTCTGTTAACATTAAATGCCAACGTTATCATGTGGTCATCTTTTAGAAGCCTCAGCCTCCTCCTTCTCGACCAACAGACAGGCTGTTAAAGGACATTGCTGAAATCATTATAAATTTGGACTCTTCTCTACTTCTGAATCCTGCACAACGAACAAACAAGGCCCAGAAATTGGGTGTTACTAGAAACTTCTTTGACAATGGTCTTTATGTGGAAAACCCTGGTGCTTGTAGCGGTGGCGTGCTTCTTTTCACCCTCACCTGTCTCTTCTGCTACTGAAGGTGAGTCAATCAGAATTTTAAAAAAGCATATTTCGAAAGAGTGGATGCTGTTTGAGTATATATTTTAAAATTAAATTATTATTGTTATTGTTACAATTAATTAATCAATCAATGTATTTTGTATTTATTGTTTTTTCCAGTTAAAAAAAATATAATATGTTATATTATTATTTTTTTTCAGTAAAAAATTTTTAATATATAATCAGAATACAGGATGTAGACATCTTTCTTCAATATTTATTGTTGTTACGATAAGTTATTCCACTTTTATTTAATAAGTGGAATCTTTGCTAATTGCCACAGCTATGTGAATCATTTCATTAGTAGAGTATACTGTTCTAAACTCATATCGATTACAGATTCGGAGAATATCTTTGAAATGTAATTATCAAAAATTATATCAATAAACATCTTTGGTTGATTGCACAAAATAATTCTGTTTGTTGACCTAATTTAACCTCTCTTTTTTTTTTTTTTATTAAACAGTTGATGCCCTTCTTGCATTCAAGGGAGGCTTATCAGATCCTGACAATTCACTTCAAAGCTGGGATGCAAATACTGATATACAATATTGGTTTCATGTCACATGTAACGGGGATAACCGTGTTACAAGACTGTAAGTTCATATTCCTATGCATGTCCGGCTAGTGGTCCGGTGAAGCAGCTGCCTTTTATTTAAATTACATCCTTCCTAATTTTGCTATCTTTTCAGGGACTTGGGCAGCTTAAATCTCGCTGGTCCTCTTGCTCCTGAGCTTGGGAACCTTGCAAAATTACAATATCTGTAAGTCTGTTCATTCTAATTTGGCATTTCTTGGTGTCCATTAGTTGTTCTTCTCAAGCTATGCATGTTTCTTATTTTCACTTCTTTTTCTTTCTTTTTTTAATTTAATAACAGAAACATGAGGATAGAAATTCTAAAATCAATGTTTCAAACTAGTAAGATAATGTTTCTTTTTCAGCTATATTGCTCAATAAGTACAATTTGAATGGGCCTAATAGTTAAGAGTAAGTGTTTCCTTCTAAGAGGTCACAAGTGCAAAACCAAAGGGGTAGAGTATGTATGTCTTCATAGACTTAATAGTCAAATCGTTGCATGGAGGCCCTAAGCTTATCACGATTGTTGATTCGTAGAATATTCCGTAATCAAACAGACATGAGCACGGTCAAATAATTAACTACGCCCATGTCCTTCTAGTTGCCGAATATTCGGCAAATCAGCTAAAGAGATAAGTCCGCGCACATGGGCACGGCCAAATAATTGACCGCGCCCATGTCCATCTGATTGTCGAATATTCGGCAAATCGGCAAATCAGCAATCCAGATAAAGATGGCTGAGTGGAGGTGGGTCCCTTGTCCCACAAACAAAGAGGTCTTGTACACCAATTTAGTCTCTGATTTAATTGTGACCTTAAAATTAGATAATAATAATAATATTCTTTAAATTGAAAAAGAAAAATAACTTAAAATTTTTTATTGAAATAAAAAGCCATTAGTTTATACCAAACTCTAAACAGAAACAAGTATTTAATGTGCAATGAAGGTTATGCTTTTATAACTTCTTGCTTACATATGTATTGCAGGCTGGTTTATGAAAATCGCATTACTGGGAAAATTCCAGAGGAGCTTGGCAATCTAAGTAATCTTCTTTACTTGGATTTGCACACAAATCAATTAAGTGGTGGAATTCCTAATTCACTGGGGAAATTGAAGTCTCTTCAAGTCCTGTATGTTCTTTAAACATTGCACTTACAGTGATTATTTAAAATACACTTTTATGTTATCAAGTCCTCATAGATTTATATTAGAATCTTGCATTATCTTTCTCATTACCTCAAGTCTATTAATAATGCTTCATGGCAATTATGCAATTGATTCATTGAACAGTAATGTTAGCAAAAACCCTAAGTTGTCTGGGCAAATTCCAAAAGCCGTAGTATCACTTCCAAACCTTCGAAGTTTGTAAGTATCAAATTATTTATTTATAGCTGTTTTATTTTTTTAATCAAATTTTGTCTGAGTTCCAAGCAACCCCGGTTCACAGTTCTTTGTAGTTTCCGTTTCATTCATCTTTTTTTTGCAGGGAGTATTCAGGCACTAACTTGAGTGTTCCACCTTAAGGAGTATTTCAACGCATTCCTCTAAACAAGTAAGAACTAGTTATGGCTATATTAGGATTTCTCAGCTCTGACTGCCTATTTTATTCCAGTATTGTGCTTGCATATGTGTTGGTCGTTGTGTTGGTTGGTGATGTTTATTTATTTCTATTGGTAAAAAATAAAAATGAAAATATGAGACAAGATATGATCTACCATGGGTAGGAAATATGAGGTAGATATGGTTAGGAAATAACATGAAATAGTTGTGTGTAGTTTAATAAAAAATAGAAAATGACTAGGAGGCAATACTAGTGTGTCTCCATTAATAAAAAAATGGAAAATAAGAATTAGGTTCTCAAAACAACATGAAATGAGACAACAATAGTTGTGTTTAGATTAATAAAAAATGGAAAACAAAAAGTAGGCAACACTAGGTGTGTTCCCATTAATAAAAAATGGGAAATGAGAACTAGGTTCTCATAAATGGGAAAATATGTGGTCTACTATATTAAGAAACAACATGAAATGAGACAACACTAGTTTTGTTTAGATTAACCAAAAATGGGAAATGAGAAGTAGTTCTCCATTAATAAAAAACAGGGAACAACATGAAATGAGACAACATTAATTGTGTCTAGATTAATAAAAAATGGAAAATGAGATGTAGGCAACACTAGGTTTGTTTCCATTAATAAAAAAATGGAAAATGAGAACTAGGTTCTCATAAATGGGAAAAGGTGTGGTCTACTATGGGTAGGAATCATGAGGTAGACATTGTTAGGAAACAACATAAAATGAGGAAACACTAGGAAAGAAAGAGGGAGTTAGAAAGGAAACTTCTATGAAAAATAAGATCTTTTACATGAAAAGGAAGAAAACTTTGAAGTACTAATGATTCATTGTTACATAAAGTGATAAATAGGTTTTAAATTGATTCTCTGTAGATAAATAATAAATGTGGCATACACACCCGGGAATGTCTAAAATCCCACCTTTCTTTTTCTTGTATTCTATTAGTCTTGGCTTTTTCTACAAAATATTCACATCCCAAATCCCATATATACACTTCCTTATTGCCCAACAATTAATGCTTTTTTGAGGCTTGGTTTTCGAATTTCCTTTTCCAAATCCCCCCCACCTTTTGAAATCTACTGTGCACTATAAACGTTTTCAAAGATTCTAGGAAACCATATTTAGCCTTTCCCTCATAAGTCCACATTTGCTAGCCTTCTTGTCATGTTCCTATAATCTTCCCTTGGCCATCAAGGCACATTGACAAATGTAGGATGGATAGGAACTTCTTGGACATGTTTCAATGTGAACATGTAGGAATTGGTTTGAGAAGTTTCCAAATTGACATCTTAGGAAATCTGGCTAATTAATTCTATTTTGTAATTCACTTGCAAAAAGGTGAATACTTTATGATTTGTAGTTGACTTAGCCTAAGGAGTCTAATAAAGTGTTTTTATTACATTAATGAATTAGATTGATCCAAATCATACATCTCAAGATCAGATTAGGGATTTTCAGCAAAGCATAAATAAGACAAGATAAAAGAGGTAAGTCACAGTTAAATATGTTTCCCAATAATAGGCCATACATTGGAGTTGTATAGAGTTCATACAAGAGCATTTATACAATGCTAAATAGAAATTCATATAGGTAGTACTCGATCTATTGTTTTTCTCCTCATTTTCTATTGAGGCCATACACCTTTTCAATAGGTTGTACAAATATGCCCTTGGAATTAGCATAGATTAGGAAGTTGGTAGTTTCTTTAGAGTACTCAAGGACCATGTCAGAAATAAAGTTAGAACATTAATGAAAAATACCTTAAGAGAATTAATGCAGAGAACTAAGTTATGTGGATTTGAAGCTTGACAGAAGTAGTTGAGTGGTGAGTTGAATCAAATGATCAATAACCAGAGGACATGTGGCCATAATCACGATCATTAGAGCTTCAATGCACTATAAAATAGATTTGATACCTAGAGAAACCACTATATCAAAGGAAGGCAAGAATAGGAATAATCTTTTCATGTTTCTATCAATTCTAACAGTTCTTAGTTCCTTCATCACTATTCATAATTTTTTATCTCTTGTGGGGCACAACGATGAAGACATAGACGAAACCTATAGGAGGATATATTCCAACTTGAAAAGTATATATGCATTCTTCAAATGATACGATGGAGACAAAATACACAATTGAAGAAAAATGAGTGCTTCCACCTCAAATAATTGAAAATGTTTATGATTTCAAAAAATACACTAGTTAGACAATTATCTAGTACTTGTAATTTTTAGTACTCAATAGTGCTCCAATATTAAGATATAAGGAATCCATTAGAGATATTGAGTGGTCAAAACCAATAACATTGTGGAATATATGATGAAGGTTGACCTATACTTATAACAAGGAAGTCATATTTCTCATATATAAAAGAGACTAAGACCTCTTTTAAATAACTAAATTAAGGAATTATGTCATACATAAGAATATGGGAAGACACTATTGACAATGACGTTCTCTAAGTTTTATATAAGAATGGAAAATAAGGTAAAGTATTAGAAAATAGTTTTTAATATCTTTGATGAAGTTTATAATGATCCTATAATAGCGAATATAATTGAATAATATCTAAAGTAATTTTTCCGAGGATGAGGAAAAACCTCGATGCTTATCACAGTGTGCTCCGTGTTATCTCAAGAATTATGGAAGTGGATTTAGAAAGTGTGCTATTTGAAGAAATATATGTTTGAACAAAGTGTAATAGGTTGAGGAAAATGTTTGATCCTAGTGAAGCTGTTGAGAAGGAAAGATGTTTAATGTCAAACAAGGTGATGATGATGGGGAGAGATGATTTAAATGGAAACAGACACATTAAATATCTTCTGGGATGATATAAGTGGGAGTCTTCATGTAAACATTGATTGGTGGAAACCTAACTCAGAGAAATACATAACAAAAATATTAGACCAATATTGAGTAATAAGTCCCCATGAAAAAATACTTTGATCTCTTCCAATTGATACCATAGATTATACATGGTAAAGATAGATTAAATCGGTGTAGATGATGTATTTCATCTATCTCAAAATGTGATGGTGGAAACAACTAATCCTTTAAAATATCGATTAATATTTATTCAGAAACAATTTTCAATATCTATTGTAAAATGTTTATTAACATCATAAAGATAGAGGACTATTAGCAAGAAAAATTTGTTGAAAAATGCCTAACTCATTTGGTGAAAAGGTACGAACTTGGAATATTCAAAGGTATGTCTCTAATCATTTCATTAGCAAAAAATGTAGATATATTTGAGAACATGTATAACCATTCAATACAATTTGTCTCTCTCACAAAGTCCATTTTTTTATATTTCAAAAATGGGATGCAAACCCTTTTTATCATTCAATTCTCCTATGCTATTATCTAGAAATCTAGAGCTCTAGGATAGTTTTGTGGTGCAAGTCAAGCTAACCCATCTATAGAAGGACGTTTTGGATACTCATGAAAAAACAAATAAAAGGAATTCAAGGCTAATATAGTAGATGGAGTAAACAACATAATAGAATTATTTTCTTGAAAAAAATATCTGAAGGTTGGTTACTCCATAAAAAATAGAAAAAAATAAAGGTGTTTTGTGACTTGAGGAAAACAACTAATTGGATGAATGGTATAGCCAAAATTACAATTGTCATTTTAAGCTTGATATTTTACATAGTAAAATCATCAATATCATGTTAAGAAATAATTTAACAAGGAAGCAGATTATTTTTCCAAAGAATGATTGTGGCATTTTGTTGTTGCAGGTGAGTGGACAAAATCAAAGGATGATAATTCATTACAAGAATACCTTTTTCCCATATTCATTTAAGGATATTTCAGACAACCATACTTTTAATGAAGGTTATGCTTAAATCTTTATGGGAGATGAATTTTTGGACAAGAATAAAACTTATTAGACTTTTAGATTGATATATTTGGACAATTAATGTAGGTAAGAGACACTTTTTAATAAATGTGTAAACATTTTTTTGTGATCTTAGGTCTACTTTCAAGATAACATAATAATTTTTGTCCTCATGAGATGAGAAATCTCAAAGTCATTGATTGCAATGCTTTTTGAATAATAAAAGTAGGTAAGAAACTCATTTTCATAAATGTGTAAATATTTTTTTTGTGATTTTATATTTTTAGGCAATATGGCATGAAATTTTTTTTATCCTCTCAAGATGACAGATCCCAAAGTATTCGATTGATAATGAGTAAGCCATATCTAACATGCATATTTCTTTTGAGAGTGCAAATTTTCACAATTTGAATTCATATCTTAATATATTAATTCTTTTGGATAAATTGTGAAATGTGAATGAAACAATTGACATTTCGAGTGAATGATCCACTCATCATCAAGTAAATTTCTATCATCCCTAATGATGAGTAGAGCATCCACTCAAAACATAAGCAACAATTTAACAAGAAGCATCAATATATGAAGATGTATATTTTCTTCACATCAAAGGAAATACATGATTTTTTTTCGTATAATATTATGAGGATTATAATATTTAGTATAGACATGTAAATTTTGATTTTCCTAATTTCGCACACCATCGTTACTATTTTATTTATTTAGTTTAAAGAAAAACAAATATAATGCATTGTTGAAACCTATTACTTTATTAGTATTCCCTATGTGTGAAATTCAATATAATTGCAATGTATTCCTATAACAATATTTTATACTAATTTCAAATTTCAGGGTGGTGTACACTTTTTAATAATTATTTTATTCTTTTGAAAGTAAACAAACAAAATGTGTGGTTGAAATTATATTTTCTTACATTTCCGTATCTGACAAATACTACAGGTTCATCGTATTATTATGATCATAGATTATGCTACATTCATGATATCATTCAAAATTTTAGCCAGCAAATTCAACTTTCAAATTTTTTTCTAGGTCATCAAAACCTCTCACTCCATCAAATGTGGTATCAAGTCCAATAATGGACTTAGAAGAAACATCTTGTTAAGTTGATTTATTAAAACTATTGGAATAGCCAAGTAGAGAAGTATAACGTCTTTGCTCCTCTGGAAGACATCAAGAGAATGTTAACAAATCCAAGATTTTGTTTATAGAGATTTAACTCTCAGCTGTTCCATATTGAAATCCATATTCCAAGTTAATCTGATGGAGGGGACCTAATGGATCATATTTGATCTATTGCAAGGGCTTCATCTAACAATGATGAGAAAATGTAGTAGGTTGAGGGGCGATATGGGGACTCAGTGGGACTCTTTACATTGCCTATTGGCAGGTTTGGCTAGGTGTATAGAGTGTACCTTCACCTCTAGTTTGTTTGGTGGCTTCTTTGGTTCACATATGGTTCATACATTTCTCGACTTACAAATTCTAGTTTAAGTTTTTTTCTAGCTATGCGGTTGGGTTTCAACTCTTATCTTTGTTTTTGCTTATGGTCATAGTTGAAGGAGCATTTCTTTTAGTGCTAACACCTGGAACTCTAATGGTTTTATTTGTATGTATTCTTTTTGGTTTCTATGCCGAACTCTAAAGAATTTTGTATGCCAATTTATGTCTGTGACTCGTGATATATGGGCATATGGTGTTTTAATCTTTGTGGTCCTAAGTCTCCCTTGTTAAAGGCGAATGTGGGGTTTTGTTGAGGATCCATGAATCCTCCAAGTGCAGTATGGATATCTATGTAATCTCACATATTTCATATTTTTGGTAACATAAATGCATCAACTTACAAAAGGAAACATTATTTTCAATATAATATGTTCAAAAACTCTATGAATAAATAATGGAAACTAGTAACACCTCCATTGGTTTCCTCTTCTTTATTTCTTTTTTAAAAGGATAAATCTATTCAACTTAATTCATTTTTAATGTACCACACTTCACACTCCTTCAAATTTGGATAAACAAGTCCAATAATGCATTAAAAACCAAGATCTTCTAGACTTGGTTATTTAAAGTTATATTTGATATAAAAATAACACTGGTAACATCATATATGCTACACATATATTTCAAATCATATGCATTCCTATAGATGAATTCATTATCAACATGTATTCTAAGTTCATATTGAAGACATGAAGTTATAAATATTGTTGTCAATTTTATGATGTTATTATCATTTTATTGAATATAATTTTAAGACCATTATTACCGTTTGATTGAATTTCTTTTGTAGCAACTTTGGATACACGTATTGTTTTCATTATTTTTAGATAAGTGTATGCCCTACTTGAGAGTCATTGCATGAGATTTATTGGCATGAATTGCAATTTTTGAGACATCATTTGATTTCTTCACAAATCAAGGTAGCTTAGAGCCTTGGAACCTCAGACCACTAACAACTAGTGCATTGAAAGCATTGATATAAAGATGAAGTGGAGGAGGTAGAGGGTCAAGTCCTCTACAACCTAAAACCATCAACGAGGTAGCTAGGGTTTCTTTAGTTCTTTCCTCCATCGCTCTTCAGTAAGATAAACATTAAGGATACATAACTTCACCTTAACTTTGAGCAAGTATTAAATCTATTCACAACATCTTACTATACTAATTAGGAGTTGAATGTACACAATTAATAATTCCTAATCTTTCAGATTACATTACTTGTTTTTATATGTATTGTTTAATTCATTCAAATGTATCCATGCTATCTTTTGATTCACTATGTTTGTGTGTTTAAATTTATTTAATAGACAAATATTTATTGTCATCTTAATGTGTCAATGAAAATTTCCCATTTACATATAACTAGCATTTGCACCAGACGTTGCAAAGAAAACGTCGTAAGGAAATAGATAACATATAACACTATGTAAAGCAATCAATAACATATAACACTATGTAAAGTAATCGATAACATATAACACTAATTAACGCTTCTTTTCCCCACCACCTCCGAGCTGGCACCCGCTGTGCTGGCAACCAACACCCGCGCAATTTCAAATGATCCCTCACGCCAAACATTCATTTTCTCCATTCGCACAACCAGAACAGGTCCTCTTGAGCATTCATTTCTCCTGTTCACGGTGCTTGCTCACCTCGTAGGTCCGCTCGAAGTGCTGAATCCCGGCAGGCTGTGCCCTAGGCGTAAGGTAAATTATGCTCTGTGAACAATGACATCCACCATTTTGGTGGGCGCCCGAAAGGCCCATGCATATGAATCCCACCCTGTACTGCTATAAATTGTCTGCATTAGTAGCTCCCAGCGTCTGGCGAAACAGATACATTCAAGGTCTCCATTTGGGCGTAGGTTCGAGCAACGCTGAAGGTGTTTTCCCATTGCATCATAATCAGTTACCAGATTTATAATGAACCACTTAGCCATTCAGACATCTTCAATAGTTTTTAGGACGTGGTTTAATGGTTAATAGTTAAGTAGGCAGGTCTAATCCCAAACAAAATTATATATATCTGAAAATTGCTCCAAACGCGGTCCAATCTCAAGCAAAATTATATATATCTTAAAACTGCTCCAAACAGAATTTTTTTAGTTGAAAAAAATACAATAAACCACCGCCATTACAATTGCAAACTCAAGCTCCTGCATCCAGTGTGCTTGATTGTGTACTACCCACTTAGCCATGGAGGCCATGAAAATAAGATAATCCTAAACCACCGCCATTGCAAGCTTCCTACATCCACTGTGCCTGCCTGTGCACTTTTCCAGGTGCATAGTTTATTTGGGCTTTTCATTGGGGTGAGATTTTGAGTACAAATATATTGAATTATGTGAGAGGAATTTGGTGCACATTAATTTTCACATGCTTGCTAGGAAGGATGACCATGGAAAAATGCAAGGGCACCAACCGGTGAGCATTGATGTAAGTAGTAGGCTCAGACTACCTGAAGTATGTTGCCACATTTGCTTTATCCTCCTTTTCAACTAAAAACATTTTCCAATGCTCCTTTGGTGTGGTTCCATTGCTTTCTGCAATAAATGAATTATACCTGGCTATTTTAGCAACAAAAAATATAATTGCAAGTGAATCTCATTTTCGTGTCAGATCAACAACCTTTTTCTCGAACTTCTTGTTCCTACTGGATGAAAGAAAACTGTGTTTTTTGTTATCAACCTTGAATATTTCTTTCATGTCTTCTCTAGCATTATTATGGCGATCTGGGCTCTATGTCAAATGAAGTGACCAGGTTGTCATAAGATTAGGCTAGTAATACAAGCAAGGCGATGACTGCATGTACATTTTGAATTGGTGCCTCAACAGGTTCTATCATCTCTAACAATTTTTTGAAGTGATTGATGTTGTTGGCCACATCTTATGTTGTCATCTTTATTTGTGAAAACTTCCTCAGCTATATCTTAGGATGACAGCTTGATATTCGTAAATGTTAAACAACTTGAATTTCAATTGATTATTGTGTTTGGCTACATATTAGGAGCCTCCTCTTTAGTTGGTGAAGTTCCCTCAGACAAATCTCACAGTTATAGATTTATTTTCACACACGTGTGCCCCATTTTTCTTTTGGTGTTTTGGCACTGCTGATGTGAGTCATTTGATCATTAATGCTCAAAATGCTACAAGTAAGAGTTCTGTGATTATTAGTTTCCCATTTGTTGATTCTAGCAGTTCATATGGTATGTTTGACTTCATCTTCTTCCAGAATGCTAAATGATCTTGTTCAATAATGGAATTCCCATTTGCAGCTTCCAGATGAAATCCCATGCTGTCAAATTTTACAACCAGATCTGTTTTAGACAAAGAAGAAAGTCAAGCTATCTAGAGCCATGGTTTTGGTGTACTTTGAGACTTCTAATTTGCATGGGTGTTTGTTGTATTGCTTGTTATTTTTCAAATAGGTAACCAACCTTAAAATTAAAGTCTGGCCTTCCTTATGAACAGACCATTAGATTTGGTATCAAATATTGGAAAAAATTACAGTGATCAAAGAGAGATATTGAGCTTGTGTTCGCGACACTAGAGTGCTCAGCAATTGGAATCAAATTTATTGATTAAGGCATGAATGTACAACAAATAAAAGACATACCATCCACTGAAATATTTTAATTTTAGTAGAAAGAATGATGTATTCACAGTGGACAAATATTAGAGAGTAAAATATACGATAGAGAATTGCAGTGCTTTGGAAATAAAATGCATGAGTCAACCTTACATTATCTAAAATTCTCCCACACTTACAGAGTGTGACTACAATTTATCTATTCAAGTTGTTGCCTGATTATCATGCTGCCTTCTCTGTTGCATTCTCCTGTCTGTCTTTTTTTGTGACAATTTTTGTTGCCTCATTATATATTTTTTTATTATTTAATTAAATGTATTCAACACTTCTCTATAGATAAAGGCTAAAATGATTTTTTCTTCCTAAAGGGCTATTCATAAAGCAAGGGTCAGTTAACCTTCCTAAAGTACTATTCAGCTGTCCTTACATAGAAAGTAAGACAAAACCTTGCTTATCTAGGAGAGTGCAGGTTCCAGAGGATATGTAAGATTAAACAAAAAAAGTACATGGTCATTATATTTATCTTGCATGTTTTTAGTTGATGTTATTTCCTAATTTGGTATCCTTGAAAACATGATTATTTGTTTGCCTCTTTGTTAGAAGGGGTTATCAGAGATAATTGCTGCACAGGCCTTGGGCTAACTTGGAATGTGTGTTATTCAATGTAAAATTTTGTTGTGTTAATAATGTTAGCTTAGTGTTACTGCCACATGATTCAAGAAAAAAAAAAGTTGGAT
This sequence comes from Pinus taeda, assembly GCA_000404065.3. Lineage (NCBI taxonomy): Eukaryota > Viridiplantae > Streptophyta > Pinopsida > Pinales > Pinaceae > Pinus > Pinus taeda. The sequence continues at coordinate 28,119 of APFE030972554.1, forward strand.
AAATAAGCTTAGAGTGTATTGTCTGAAGATCCAAGGCCCAAATTATTTGTTGAAGCTTGAATTTTATATTACCATGTATTGACTGAAAATCTAGAAATATATGGTAGTATTTTTTTCCTTGAGCTTTACTGTGACTGTGTTATCAAAAAGCCCTATTTCTTTTCAACTTGTATGGATGTCTCGAGCTTGGCATGGTTTTTTGGCTGGATGTTTACATAGAAGCTGTGTGAAGGAAAAACACTCTTCTGCTTTATATTTGTTGTAACTTGTTTTATGGTGCATCTATAGGCTGCAATAGTCAGTGCACAAAAAATATGGAAGCAAGTCAATTATTTACACAACAGAAACTTGAACAACACAGCCGACTGCCATAATGCCACTACACAAATATGCCCAAGAGCCAGTAAGACATGTTTCCTTTCTAATTTATGGCAAACTATACTTTAGGAACTATTGAAACTGTAGAAAACTTTGGAACGTTAAGAAGGCATTCAACAGTTAAATAAGCCACCTTTGATGCAATACATGAGCTTCCATTGTTGGTTGGCAGTTTGACTTCTATTAATCCTCCAAACAAAACACCTTCGATGCTATTTATGAGCTTCCAGTGGTGGCTGGCAGTTTGACTTCTATATTATCATTCTCCAAAAAATGTGAATCAGTGATTCAGACTTTGATTACATGTTGACCCATTTCAATTCCCAAGTAAAAATGTATTACAAATATTGGCAGCCCAAATTAACTTAGGAAATGTTTACGAAGGTACCATGCGGCGATTGTGAATCCAACCTCCACTTCAATGACTTATTCCTTTGTGAGGTCCCAACATGAATCCTAGACTGTTCTCTTTTTCCAAGGTAATGGTTATCAGAGTCTAGTGACTATCAATAATACAAAGTGTTGGAGTTGATATTATTCCCTTGAGAGGTCCCGGCATGATTCGTAGACCATTTATCTTCCTCAATGGTAATGATTATCAGACATTGAATTGTCAACCGAACAATAAAGTTTACAAATCACAATTGTTGACAGAATGTAATCCAATTCAAAATGTGATGCAAGCCCTAGAAGTGTTTTACAAAACCATAATTCTATACAGGGTATGATCTTTATAACTAAATCCTGATCACAACATAAAGTCTGAGCTCAGTTAAGATCAATGAAGAATCTATCAATATCTTAACTGGAAACAAATTTTGTTTTTGGTTGTGAGGATTGCCCGTGAACGAGTGAGACTCCTGTATCATTTTGCATACCATAAAAACCCTGTTTACATTGATTCTGCCGTCAGAGGACAACATCTCATGCGTGACAAATCATTCTCAAGACTCGTACTAGTACTACAACTAGTAGGAAGGGTTGGTCTACGAAGGCATGAAGTGTAGTGGATAATCCCTATATACAAAATGACCCTATATATGAGCCTTCTCTGTTTACACTACAGACAAATTTACTTTAACATAGAGGCCTAAGGAATCAGGATCTACAAAACCGAATTGTGTTAACATTGCACAAAGGTTTAAAGACCTTTTTCCTTCAGAAATAAGATTAAGGAACAATCCCTAACTCTGTTAACATTGTACACAGGTTTGAAAATCATTTTAATTAAGTGCAATTTAATTATTTTGTGTTTTGGATTTTTTTATTTGGGGTTATAATTTTCGGTAAGATTATGATTTTGTATTATTTAAAATATTTTTTGAATAGATCAATAGATTAGTACTATGAAAATTCCTTCTACTCACACATCTGGATTATGCGGATTTAGATTATGTAGATTTTACAACTCAAACTTGTGATTCTAACTCTTTCTTATTAAATTTCAACGAATTAAACAAAAAAAATGTAACAAAAAAACACCAAAACATAAAAGATTTGATTGGATTAAACTAACCTTACCAAATGGAATATTATAAAAGCACTACAGAACTATGCTTTCAATGTTTAAATCAATGAAAACTACAGCTACTCCTGACCCACAAGATTAAACATTTCTATGAAACAAAGGTATCAAAAATTGCAATAGTAAATGGTTTAATCAAATAGTCAGAAATATGGCAATGAATCAAAATCAATGAAAACTACAGCTACTCAAGGTTATACATCAAATCCTTCAAGAAAATAAGTAAAATTTCATGCTGGAACACATTTTCCCTTTTAATTTTCATTCATCCAACCCAATTTTGAACCAGAATTGAAAAATAATTAATACAGAACATGAAAAAAAATAAAAATTTGCATGGGAGAAAACACAACTAAATTTGCATGGGGAGAAAACACAACTACTTTTCGTCTGACATCAATATCTATTGTAAGCTGTGTATAATCATGTCTCACATAACTAAATATCAGGAACCTACAAATTTTACAACTAAAAATGAAAGGTATCACATTTACATTTTCTAAAAATATTTTATAAGGGAACAAATTACACAATCTCCCATATCTATCTATTTGGGACCCTGATATATGTAAGATCTTGAGCCTGCCAAACTTCACGGCCTGCTCATATCTAGAGGGTTTAGAATTGTCTTTTCTTATGCCCAAACTGGGGTGAGAACATGTTCTGTGCTTAACATACAACAAACAATATACGATTCAGCTTAAGCCATATATAGATGAAGGCAAGTGATCAAAGTTCCAGCCCTTCCCATTTTATGGTGGGTTACTGTATCATGTTGATGCAAACTTGGAACCCCGACGTTAGCCCTATTAATACAGAGTTGGGGATCCATGTTAAAATGAATTACTATATTGTGTTAATGTTGAGTTGGGGGCCATGCTAAAATAGGTTACTGTATTATATTAAGTTGGGTGTTATGGTTCAAAACTTATTGCACATCAGATAAATATTAAAAACTCGTCCAAAAGCCCAAACAAGAAGATTCAATCCGTAACATATGCAATAGAAAATTCATCCAACAATCTACAGAGGAGAATGTGACTGTGAAAACATATACCCACCATAGCACACAAACTATCTATAACCTGATACCATCAATCACAAAATCCATGAAGAGATGGCATATCTGCAACTAAAAATTAAAACAGCAGAGAAAAATTCTTTTAGTTCTTTTCATGTTCCTAAATGCCCCTTACACAGGTGAAGGCCTAATCTCTGAAAGCCTAAGGTGAAAGCCTAATCTCTGAAAACAACCTTAATATTAGATAACACAAGAACACCGAACATACCTCTGTCAAAAACTGTGAAGATATATTGTCGAATCAATGTCTCCGTTTTAAGTCCTGGTCAATGAAAATTTGTGAGATTATCCTTTGCCATCTTCGAACCAGATCCCCATTCTCTACTAGTGAATTTAATGTAGATTGATTCCTTCCATCCATTCCACAAAAACTTTGTTTTATTCACAGTAAACAATGTCTCCTCCAATAGCAATATGTTCCTCCAACAACATTCAATGGCTGCAATTTCCAATGGGTAGTATAGAAAATTCTCAGCCGATTTCAACTATGCCACACAACGACTCGATGCTTTTCAACAAGTAAAATATACACATATATTTAGAAGAAATCATTCCTCACATATCTATAATCCACACTCTGATACCAAAAACTGATGCCAATACTCCATGACAGGGCAAGATCATGGATGAGGGAAACCCTAATTTTACATGCTCCATCCCCAAATCCACATTGCACCCACAAAGACATTATATTCTCAACAATTGAGACACTTGCCTCACATCCAATATTTGAATTGCCTGCTACGCTGACCCTGCAACCACTTTGGTTGTTCCTCGACTCTCTGTAACAATAATTTGGCCTTTTTTTCCCGAATCAGTCAAATGCCGAACTCCAACGTTTATCACTGATAACATAGATGAGTTTGTAGGCTCTAATCATTGAGTGAGCAATGCCATTTCTTACCGTCTATTGTCCGACATCTTCCGGGTTCTATATCCATCTTTCCAGCGAATCCCATGTGGAACGAACTCCATGGCGCAAATGCCATAAGATAAAATGCTTGTCTTGTTTCCATTTCTCCCGTGTCTCTTCCCCTTGCTATTGATCTAACACTTGAAATTTGTTTAATCGTTTAACATCTAATCGTATGGTGCACAAAATGATAGGTAAGCAATGAGGGAAGTTGATTTCAGAAGGAAACACCTTACGACGTAAATATAATAATAAATTAATAATACTTAATAAAAAAATACAAATTATATTTTTTTTTCCTTTAAAACATGTATCAATCCATGTTAATACCGAGAAAATCACACATCGTGCTTATATTGAACTATAATACAGCCCTAGGAGCAATAAAATTTCGGGGAGATATATTTCAGTGGATATGGGAGATTACTATTTTAGCATGGGATATGGTTAATATGTGGCTTCCTTAATTGGATGGTTTATTCCTTTTAGTCCCCTAACAAAATTTGAGTTTAACATAAAATAGTGATTTAACCTTTAAACCATCCATTTATTATTATAATTTAAAATTTTAACCATTTTATTTTATTTTTTGGTAGAAAAAAAACACAACAATTTTCATTTAGAATTAAAGACTTATTTACATTCATATAGGTTTTTCCCAAATATCCAATCACTCGCTCTAAAAAAACAGTACTCAAAAACCCAACAACCCATATCACTATAGGAATATGGCCAAAACTAAAGAAGTAATTTTCTCTTTCCTCTTTTTGTTTTTCTCTCCGTGAGGTGTTTTTTTTTTTTTTTTAAACTAAATCGATTATATATATATATATATATTATATATATATATATATATAATATAATATATATATATATATATAAATTTTTTTAAATTAAAATAAATTAATCAAACAAATTATATTTATAACCAAAATAACTACAATCTATGAAATAATAAATAATTAAAATTGGAGACAAGACACAATGAAAAACCCTAGCGAAGCATTCAACTGATTAATCATTTTTTGGTTTATACGTAACCTGTTTCATTACCGGTTGTGTACTGGTTCATTTCACTCAGCTAGTATGTTTCTTTCACTAGGTTCCAAATATTACTTTGCGCCATCCTTTACTGCAGTCTCCCTGTGTTAGTCTTCAGTGCAAGCTTCTTCTACCTGATTAATATCGTAGCTTGGTGAAATGTTGAATCCCTGTGCAGTTCAGTGGGTCGCAATCCCACTCACGACCAGATCATTTTATGCTGATTTAGACGATCAAGAACAGAGAACGGATGAGGAAAATTTGAGAATAGTGATTGAAAATGGGAAGAAAAGGGATGAATAATCCTATCAATAACAAAACACCTGTGGCAAATTCTCCTCTTTAACTATCTCATAAATACATAACAGTGACCAGATGCCCTCTGCAAGGCCATACCTGTGGAAAATTCTCATCCTAGATTATCTCATAAATACATAGCAGTGTTCAAATGCCCTCTGCGTGGCCATCTCATGATGAATGGAAATGTTAAAAATCAGATCTGAGATAATCAACAAGGGAGAAGGAGATGGCTTTTGCATCTGTTAAAGCTATTACAACATAGACTTATGATTTTCCCACAGAGCCCACAAGCCAAGAGATATATGCAAACATAGTTTGCCAATGTAAACATTTGGGTTCAGACTATGAAAAAATAAAATCACACCTTTGTAAAATTTAGGGTCTAAACATACCAATATTAATTGCATGAATTAAATCAAATCACAACTATGGAATCCCACCAAGGTACCTACTGCCACATTTAGGGCCAGAAATAAAAATCAGACAAAGTAAGGACCTTAATAACAGTATGCCATGTGAGGAAAAGAATCAAAGCCTTTAGGTGATTTGTGAATTCCTCAGGATTTTTTATATACCATTATTCTGGGTCTTGTTATTTACCTTCACACAGAGACCACGTGCCGAAAGACCCAGGCAAACATAATTTTTCCAATATCAAATTTTGGGTCCAAACACATATGATCAGATCAAATCACAATTATGTGAATATGGGTCAAACATAAAGATATTAATTGTACATGATCCAATCAACTCATGACAGGAAACATTCACACAGAGACCACATGCCAAAAGACACAGGCAAACATAATTTTTCCAATATCAAATTTTGGGTTTAAACACATATGATTAGATCAAATCACAATTATGCGAATATGGGTCAAACATAAAGATATTAATTGTACATGATCCCATGAACTCATGACAGGAACAACTGAAGTTCTGTAACCTAGATTTTCTCATTACATTACAGCGCCTTAGCTAACCCACTACCAAATTTAATACCATGAACAACAATAAAAATTAGCCAATCTCAGAACCTTAATTGCACTGTGTCACATGAGGAATGGAATCAGAGCCTTTCGGTGACTAGGGAAGTCCTCAAACTTTTTCATATACCATGACTTGGTTGATATGCTTCTACCCACCAGACTGAAGAACATCATGGCAACTACAAAGAAAGCAAACAGAGTCTAGCAGATGAAAGCTACGCCCAGGAATTCAATAAGCTCGAAAAAATAATGGGGGCAAACCACACACCCAAATAGGCCTCCTTGGGGAATACAGTACAGTTTCACTCCATCTTTGCGAACCTTCGACAACAAATAATGGTGATATCTGATCCTTTACTAAAATGTATCTATACTCATTTAATATTCAAGTTATGATTTATAGTTCATTACATTTTTTAAAATTAGTAAACAAAATCAATACAAAAAGCTAAATAAAAACATTTTTTTCATAAAAAGACTCTTACCATAAATCAATACTTTTTTCCCAAAACATAAAAAAAATATTCTAATATTATAGTATGTTATATTATATAACCATTTTTCTCAGTAAAAATATATTAAAAGCAAAGCAATACGATACAATTAGAAATAATTAAAACAAAATAGAAAAATTTATTTGAATATAGATATTTTAAAGTTAATATTTAATGAATACCTAGGATAGGTAAACGAAATTTGGCTTAATTTCAAATTTTATGTTAAAATTTATTAAAAATTTTAAATTAAAGAAAAAGGTGGAAAGTTTGTGTATTAAAAGGTAATATGATAATATAGCCAAATAAGCATGAGTTATCTTAAAAGATATATTAGTGAAATATTTTAATTATATATTATTAAATATTTTAATTATATATTATTAAAATATTTTAATTACCTTATATATTTTATATTTAATAATTTTATAGTATTTTGTATATGGATCTACACTGTTTATATGGATTATATCTCTTTTCGCTCTTAAAAAAATAGATTTGTTGAGTTAAGGAAGAATTTTATATTACATTTTGTAACATTTTAGGTTGTTTATGAGTTCAATCTTTTATATGGTGAGGGTAAGAGAGTAGATATGATATTGTGAGAAGGGTAAGTATTTTCGTGAAATTTCACATTTCAAAAGAAAGTATTACTTCACATTAGTAGAACCACATTAAAAATATAAATGTGGTTGATATAGCCTCATAAATATAACAAAAAAAAGTATTGCAACATGAAGAATGCCTTACCAATACACTAATTTACCAGATTAACTATTTATATAAAAATTACGAGTCAGTTTAAAGTTTAGGAAAAAAAAATTACACATGTTATTGTAAAATAAGTCATTTTACTAAATACAATTTTGTTATATATTAATTTCCTCATTTAATTAAAACATAAAGTTATTAAAATTAAAAAAAACTAATAAATAACCATAATTATAAGAATATAAAAACAAACCCTGAAAATTCACGAAAAAATTTATGTTTCATCTACCACCCACGGAATGCCCATTTTTAGACTGCACATGAAGTTTCATTCATACCCTAACGGGCAGTGCTGTAAGAAGTTGAATTTAATATTTGAAGAAACAAGTATTATTTAAGAAAATATAAAGAAAGAACAAAATATGGACGGCTGTGGTCGACGAATGTTTGCTTTTACGTGGATATTTATTAAACTAATTTTTACAGGGTATATGATAATGTATATGAAACCTGTGATTATTGTTTTAAGGAATTTTGTACAATGTATAATATAGTAGGAAGATTAGAACTATTTTGTGGTTTTGTGTGGTTTTGTGTTGTTACGACAAAGACATAAAGATAATAGGAAATATTCAAATTGATTTATAAGAATTTTATAGAATATTTCTATCTTAATGTAAATTTTAAATCAATGTATTTTTTCTATATAAAATAAAATTGTTAAATTTTAAAATTAAACTTAAAATTTATCTAAAATAAATAATTATTAAAAAAATTGGAATTTTTGGTTTTAAAATATTAGGAAAATATAACAAAAATAAAAATATAATAAGATAATAAGTAATAATAAAACCTTTTTTTTTAATAGTGGTGGATATTTTCATAATAAATAATTTATTTTAATTTTATTATACATTTTATATTTAATAATTTATGTAAAATATAAAGAAAATTTAGCTTAAAATAATTTATCTAAAACAGAAGTTTGCTATTTTATTAGTCATCTCTATTTATTTTTAGTGATTTATGAAAAACAAATATAAAATTGATAATCAAAAGTTTTACTTATTTGAATATTGATATATCTATTTTTATATGGTAAGGATACTATGTGGTTGGTTTGAAAAGCATATTATGATGTGTTAGCATTAGTGAGCTTGAGTATTGCAGCAATAACGGTGCAATTCTTGGGGCTTCCATTTTTACTTTTATCAACCTGGCAGTTCGTAATAAACATGGAAGAGACGGTGTTATATGCACAAGTAGTAGTTCTTATTGCACACTGTCACTTAATGAGCTAGCGTAAGTTCGCTAGGAGCTTAAGCCAACTTCTATGAGCTTTCAGAAGAAGCTTTAATTGTGATCAAAGGAAACTAACTCTACAGGGGCTATTCTATTTGCAGAAAGAGAAGGAAAACTGAAATGCAACACAAACCCTAGCAAACCGTAGTTGTGCAAGAAAAGAGATAGAAACTACTGAAATTGGTGCGATTGATTACTAAAAAGGAAAATTCCATTTATTCAAGCTACATCTGAAAAGAAATGAGAAGAAATCATCTTTTTGTACTTTTGAGTATTTTTAAGTTGAACTCTTATGCTTGTGATTTGACTAGTTGTGACTGTGCAGAGGTTTGGTAGCAAAAGAAGATGGAGTTGGCTTTTGCAAATGGTGAGGAAAGTGGGGAAGGGTCATAAGAAGCCCATAATACCCTTTTGGAGACCTCCCTTGTGATCAAACTGCAAAAATATACTCGCAGGAAATTCTATAGGAGGCTGCAGGGGATCTACAGGAGATTCTACAGGACAATCTACAAGAGGAGGCCAAATGTGGTTTTCGGAGATTTGAAGGTGGAAAAATGATGGGAAAGGGGATATGAAGGTTTGATGAAGTTGTTGAGGGGTATAGAAATTTGTCAATGAGGATCAGCGTTGAAGGAGATGGTTGGATTTGTTCAAAACGTAAGAAAACAAATTTATGGAAAAATGCATAAATTAGAGAAGATTAGCGAAATATGGCAAAAGGCTGGGGAAATCTTTGAGATATGAACTGGTACAGGATATTTTATGGAGGAATGATAAGCTAGAATGTTCTACAAGAGAGTTGCACACTTACTTCCCAAAACTGAACAAAGCAAGAACCGAAAAACAGAGTTTTGTTTATCTTAACTTAATTTTGACCTAAAACTAGAAAAATGTTGAACAAAACTTTATGAACTGAACATTATGTGAGAAAACCATAATAAATGAACATGAAATGATCTAAGCATGTCAATCCAACTAATATTAACTTCTCCAACTTAAAATATCACACTAGAAATTGCATTGGAAGAGCAAAAATTGTGTTTTTAGTGGTAACAGTAGTGCCTTGACCTAAAAGCATGGTTCCAAGGAGGGAGAAATGAGATCAAGACTTGCTGGTGGCCTTTTTGGATATTTTCATATTACTCCAACAAATTACTTATGAAATTTGAAGCAAAAACAACTATTCTAACCATCAAAAGAAACATAATTTAACAACGCAAGATTCACCTAAATAGCAGAAATTATCTTATGAATGGAAGAAAAAGCATATAAATACACAAAGGAGGTGCTATGAAACTTCGGTTGGGCACTAACTTAAAAGCTTCAGCGTTCTAGAAAACATCAATGCTGGTTCAAAACTTGATTCATCTTCATTTATCAAAAAGTAGTAGTTACATCACAAAACTATCTCCAAAAAGAGATTCAAATTGAGTTGAATATAAGGCTACACAAAAGTGCAAAAATATACTATGAAATGGATAACCTAATGAGGCTTGAAGCCTTCTTATTTATACAAGTGGGTACTCCCAACAATCCTCCTAATCTTAAGGAACTCGGCTGCCTAGGATTGACGATAACAACAGCCCTACTTGACTTGGTTGCCCCTTGGAATCATCAATGTGGGCCATTGTACTTCGAGCTATTGATGAAGAATTCAAGGAAGGGGTTATTTAATGAAGGGGAAACCCATCTTATATGTCCTCATCCTTGTTTCCTTGAGTTTGGCTGTCATTTTTCTCATAAATTCCTTGTCCTTATCCAAAATTGTCCAAATAAATCTACAATAAACACTCATTAGACTACATGGCAAAGTGACCATATCCATTCATTTTATTGACATAAATATATTCAAAAACATTCACAAAACTATTGAGAATGGCCGATTAAATGAAAATAATAGGTGGAATGAGCCCATATAGTTACTCATTTCCGAGGCTCATCAAGCATTTGTGTAGTTATTTCTATATGTATATATGACCTGCTATAATTAGAAATGATCTAGCATTTTGAACAATCAAATTACCTTTTTTACAATGAATTGGGTAGTGAAAGAAAATAAAGACAAATTTGCTTGGAGAAATGATGTGACTTCTCAGATTGCAAACCTTATCTCATTTTATTTATGTTTAGGTAATGCGGATTGAGTAGGAGTGTAATTGGAAATACAAAGGCACAGAGAAACCCACTGGGTCCGTGGGACGAAAAAGGAAACATTAAAATCATGCAAGGAACTAATAATACAAGCTTTGATATGATTGATACACATGATTTTGTAAGGAACCTGCAATATAAAATTCCAAGTAGAAAACATAGCTTTACAAAACATAATATAAGCAATGATTTCATTAATTTAAGAAAATGGTCACATTAATATAAATAATTATAATGAATGAAATTATATATATACCCAAAGTTAACTATGGATATAAAATAAATAATATATTATTATTTTAATTTGGGGAAAACAGTTATATTGATGGGCTTATTTTAGAGACCATTATGAGTGTGATGTGTGCTTTCATGTGTGCTCAATATGTAATTGACATTTGGAAATTTATAACATAAAATGAAATATTATATAAAATGACGTTGGATATGATAAAATCCAAATATGAATAATATTGTTTGGTGTTTGGAGATTTTCTATTTATTCTAGATCTTATCCACAAATATAATATTTTGTTATCTATTTCAAGTAATATAATTTTATATTAAATTTATAACAATACAATAATTGAATCTATCACCTATCAAACAAGGAGCATAGTATTTACATGGAAACCCTTTTGTGATAACCACAAAACTTGTCTTATGATTATTTGTGGGCCCCATGTTATTTAGAGGTATCAACCTACAATGTGTTAGCCAACATTTTCAAAATAGAGCTACCTATGCATAAATTGGTTTGGTCCAGATCAATTTGAGTGGATTCCCATAGAGATTTTAAGATGCACGAGTATTTTTGCAAAGTAAAGTATGAGTAGGGTTTGAGTTTCTTGACCATTTTGCAATAAGATCACCTTGATTTAATTATCATTCTATATGCTCATTATACATGAAATTTTCTACATAGCTAATTAAGCATTCTCATGGACACTCCTCGACAAAGTCAGGCAATTGTTCATGGATAACCCCTTATTTTTGTTTTATATTATGATATACTATGACATTATTTTTTGGTAGTGATTAAAAATGCGAACACTTCTTGAAGCCTTTCCAAGAGTTCTTTATTTTTCTTAATTTGGATATTTTTAGTAGGTAGGTGGACTTGGTTTTATCTGTTATTATTAAACGGTTTTGAGTGCATTACTTGAATATTTTTGTTTTTTTTCAATGTCTTTTTGGGCACTTTTAGCGAGGGCCACTTTTGTATATCATTTTACCTTCGTCCCACACTCTTACTTGATAGACAAATAAGATACATATTGAGATTAAATTATTATTTAGATGGGGATTTTCTTTGTTTCTTGAATTTCTATCCTACTCAAAGGTTGAAAATCATTTTCAATGAAACTTTTGACTTGGTTAAAAGTGGGCTACCTTTTAAAATCCCGCGTCATTTTTTTTTCCAATTCAATAGACAACTTATTGGTTTCTTCCCTTTGTTTTTTAGCTTTCCATTTTCTTACAAATGTGCTTACCAAGGGTTAGAAAAGCAAACAAAAATTATCTTGACAAGTTTATATGCTAAAACCCTTTAAAATCTATACTATTTCAATTTTGTTTCAATGCGATGAAATATTACAAAATAAATTGAAGAGTTTACCATGTTTTGGAATTTATACATAGTACTAAAATTTGTAAGTGTATTGAAAATTGTGAAGTCCTTTTCTAGTTTGGTAGATGCTTATGTTGAGTGACCTGAGATTCAGTAACACTAATGCTAAGATTTGTTCTTATTTATAAAAGATATTAAAAATGTATAGTGGTAATTTCTTTCATCTCTTTACTATCATACATTTACTACCCCCTTATTCTAAAATATGGAAGGTTTTCACTTTATAAAAATTATAGCTAACTATAAAACTCAAGAGACATATTTTTGTCTATTTGACATGCAATCCAATTACATAAAAATTTCAAGTAATCTTGTTAATAACTAGCACACGAAAAATATTTGGTGCACATGCACAAGATATAACATTCCATTCACAATCAAAACCTCAAATCCAAATGTCCTCAAATCATTATTTTTTTTACCAATCAAACCATAAGTAACAAGTGTACCTACAAATTATGAAATGTTCAAAGTCTAGTGGAAACAATTAGTTTATGTTTTACGACCAATTGTGATTCAAGATTTGGAGGAATCTATGCATACTTTAGCATTTTTTCACATAAAGTAAAACCCCAAAAAATTGACATAATTGATTTTTAAAGCGTTGTTTTTTTTTTTTTTTAATCTAAGACTCACAAGAGACTTCTATGCATAATTTCTCAACCCAAAACCACTCTCTATACACAATTGGTCATTATTGAGCAAAATCATGGCTCTAGTGATTGTAAAATAAATTAATTCTCATCTAATGGAAAAAATAAGGGAGAGGTTATCGATCTAGAATCTAGGCGGCAAATTCCAACACAATTCATGATTTGTCCATTAAAATCCTACTTGGAGATTTATGGCTAGCTATAAGTAGCTTCTTGAGGTCATTATCTACATATTTTTAATTTTGAGTGGGGTAATATATACCAATTAGAATTATGTAACTTACTTTCATAAGATTTAAAATTTGTTCTTTTTCAAGTCCTACATGAGCATGTTACCCACAATCACTCCAACCGCGATTTTAGAAAATTGACCCATTTATGAAAATATTGCATTAATTATTACTAATTAAAACCTAGTTTAGGAGATACTAAAATATGTCAATTTCTTGCCAATCGAGTGAAAGAGAGTGTTACCCTACTCGTGGCTTCGATTTTTGGATTCCAACATGTTAGGCCAAGAAGGTAACTCACTATATGGATTTCCATTAATATGAAGGTCATTATATACCTCAAAGTGCTCATATTTGGTATTGCAACTCTAAGGTTTGTTCAAATTACTTTATTTTCTTACTTACCCCTTTACATAGTTCACCCAATCTATGAGGACCAAGTTCTAACATTGGAGTTTGTGAGCTAAAGCATAATTATTAACCTTTCAATTTTTTCTCTTCCAAGTGAAAACTTCTCTAATTTTTTCATTTCTGGAATATTTTCATAATGAATAGTCTTTTACTTCACATGGTGTGGAATCTAATTATACTTTGTGTTGATATGTTTGGTTTGGTCTTGCGATTATTGGAAAATTTAGCTATAGAAGCATTGTCAATCTCAAGAAGAATATAATTAACTTACAAATATTCAAGAAATTTTGATACTTACAATATCTCAAGAAATTCATTGTTTTATTAACCTCTAAGAGATATCTCATATTCAACACTTGTAACATAACTCAATGTAGACACTCCATTTTCCTTATCTTGATGAAAGTCTGAATTGGAATATTTATTCAAGTTGTAGTCATCCACTTGTGAATACTTGAGTCCAAAGTCTTTAGTTCCTCTTAATTACTTTAGATCGCTCTTTTTTTAGCACCAATTTCCATCACAAGACTCTTGTATAAAATTGGAAAGGATTCCAATGGAAAATGAAACTTGTTTAGACATTGTTGCATCCTCAAGTTCAACTCCTTTTATGTTTGTGAGATTTATATTTTTTTTCCATTTGAGTGGACAAATTATTGCATTTAAAGATGCCAAACTTGTTCAATAATTATCCAATGTGCTTGTTTTGAGAGAGGAATATATATGTGCATGATGGGTCACATCAATGCCAAAATCATGAAGAAGGTGTCTCAAATGTATCATCTCAAATCCTTTTTTGATTTTTTTTTTTTATGAATGCAATATCCACATACACCTCAAGATACACAACAATTTTCTAGCTTTCATGACAAATAATGTTGCATCATCAAAATTAAATTATTTGAAAGTTAACATTAGAAGATGCTCATCCAATTTTCCCATATCATGCTAGAGGTGCTTGTTTTAGGCCATAAAAGGATGAAAATATATTATATAAATATAAAATAGCATTTACATTTGAAGCTAATACATTGAGAGGGATCCCACCAGGTGTTAACTCCTTATTAAGTTTTATATTCTGAAAGGAGGTTTTTCACACTTATCTAAAACCCATTATCAATCATACATTCTTTCTATAATTTCAATTATAACCTCAGATTCAAGATGAATATTAACTCCATAAATATAAAAACGAAAAGAAAAATCCTTAAATATTAATTATCACCTTTTCAATATAGTCTCCTTTCATAATATACCAAAAAAAACTTTGAACAATATTAAACATTGACAAGAAATCATTTATATTGTAATGGAAAACAATTAGCTTTGAGTGTTATCTTACAGTTAATTTTCTTATTTCTATATATTGAAATAACTGATTTTGAGATTGGAGAAATTCTACATTAAACCATATTTCAAATGTCACTGACAAAATGAAAACAAAAACAATTTGAATAATTGAGAAAATAAAAAGTGTATTTAATTAATATAAAATATGATAATAAATATATAATAATTTTCATAATTAAAAATAAAAATGTGCAATAAATATTATAATGGAAGTTTAATAATAAATGTAAAATAATAATATAATAAAAAAATTATGATAATTAAATAAATAAATAAAATATATATATGCGATTAGTATAAATCATTACCATAAATGTAAATTATATATATATAAATATAAATATAAAGTTAACTAGGAATATAAAGTAAATAATATATTATTATTTTAATTTGGAAAATATTTATATTGATAGGTTTATTTTATAGACCATTATGAGCGTGGTATGTGATTTCATGTGTGTTCAATATCTAATTGATATTTGTAATTTTAAAAAATAATATAAAATATTATAGAAACAAAAAATGATGTGTGATATGATAAAATCCAAATATGAATAAACTTCTTTGCCCTTTAGAAATGTAGTATTTACTCTGGATCTTATCCATAAATATAATATTTTGTTATTTATTTCAAGTAATATAATTTTATATTAAATTTATAAAAATACAATAACTAAATAAATAAAATATTATGTCCACGCTGACCACAGTAAAATATTTCAATGCTAAAAATAACTTCAAAAAAAATAGTTAGTACCAAGTCAAAACCATCTAACCAACTAAGAAAGAGCATGTTTGGAGTTATAATGAATTTAACATAGTAATCTTGCATTTATTTTTGAATTCACTCAAGCATTTAAGTATGCTTAATTAATAGGGCCATGGACTTGGTAATATCATAGGATTGTAAGTCAAGATAATTGTATAGCTTAATTTAACCTTATAAATTTATAATTAACATAATAATTATTGATTATAATTTAATTTATTTATATTTTAATTATTTACAATTTTTTTTCTTTAACTTTTTAATTTTGTTATTTACTAAAGTCAAAATGGTTATTTTATATATCATAATAAGAGTGAGACATATAATTTATTAAATACCTAACATGAAATTAACATAGTTCAAAAATTCAACAGAGGTGATAGATAAAATATTTTATTATTTTACTTAAATAAATATGTCAATATATATATGTTAAAACAAATTATGTATATATTATATGAAATAATTAGAAAAAATAAATTCTTATGTTTACGAAATTTCAACTCCTCTCACGATTCTACATTTTGGTCATTTTAAAGTTCATTTTCTTGTTGTTGTTAATTTTTTTTCTAAAATACAACAAACTTTGTGGAATTACAAGGAGTTGTGTACATGAAGTAACTAGCCAAGTGAATTTTGAAGATGTTGAATGTATTTATGCAGCCAATAATTTAAACTAGGAAAAATAAAATAAATAGTGTGAATGCTTATCATGTGGCCTTAGGAATACATAGATGGTCATGGCTTATCATGTGGAATTTTAATGAATGAGGTTTCTAGGTTCAAATTCCAAGTAAATTGAAATAAATACTATGAATGCTACAGAGATATTATTCATAACATGAAAAATTAAAGAATTTCTTTTTTTAGGAATAAAAGATAAGTATTTCATTCAAACAATATTCCTAAGGTAATTATTTTTGCAGTAAGTATTATTTCCACTCTTTGATGATGTCATGTCTCCATTTTTTAATATAAAAAAAACTAGAAAAAAAATAAACTTATATATACAAACTTTAATAAAAACACCGTCTGAATATTACATGCTAAAATAGAACCTATACTATGGTAAACAACCCTAATGGTTAATGTAACATCTGAACTACAATGATATATTAATGTACAACTATGATAGTGTTATCCATATTTGACAGGCAGTCCCTTGTCCAGTCTCAAATTAATTGACTTACTTTCCCAGCTCAGACACATCAGCTTGCCTTGAGCTTATCGCAGTATGGATTAATCGACATTTACTCTCCCTGCAATGTCTTATTAATGAACATTGTAATTTTGTCAGAGCCTCTCAGGATGCTTCGCTTCATCCATGGTGGAGAATGTAAGACATCTATCCTATGGCTTGGTGCTGTCCAGAGGATTATTCTGTCTCTCAATTTGGGTTTTGCAGCTCATTTCATCCCCTCCTTCTTTGCGCTATGTTCTGCTCTCCTTCTCCCTCAGTTTTTGGCTCAACCTACAACCATGGCTCACAATGTAGTTGGCTCATCTCCGAAACAATGTTGTTGGGTTCTTGCCCGTGGATAGAGTACTCAATTCTGTTACCTAGGTGAGAAAATTCTCTGTTGGGTTCTCTTTTTGCAGCATATTTCATGAACTAATTTACAGGGTCTATTATACCGATCATTTGTTCTTGCAGCCTTCTGCATATATGGGGAAAGAAAGGGACCATGATTTTGAGATACAATCAATGAAATTTTCCACCATCAATATTGGGTGCTTAAGGGTTTTCCAGGTAAGCACGATTGGCTCCCTGTCTGGGCTTTTGATTGATTAGCAAGATCCCTCAGTTTGAATGTATAACACCTGGAAGAGCTAGCTTGTTTATTTCACTCTAAAATCTTAGGAGACTTTTTGAGTCAAGTTGTACACAACACTTTATTAAAATTTCCTATTGGGTTCTTCTCCTTTGGGTTAATTTGTAACTATTTATACATTTGAGACCGTTGTATGGTTAAAGAACTTTTGTGGCTTGTAATAGAGGTTGTCCTGATAGTTGGGTTTATATTTATCTCTGGCAATACCTGCTAAGGCATGCATGAAAGAACATAGGACTTTAAAATCTCCTTAATGTGAATACTTCGTAGCTTCATTTCCCTAAATATGAATGTTTTAATGATTTTCCTTTGATGTGATTGTATAATCGACCTGTTGTATGTGAATCTATAAGTTCGATTTCCTTTCATATATGTGTATAATAGTTTTTCTATTATGGCTGGAACATACGTTCGCTTCCTCAGATATGTTATCAATTTATCTGTACAATCCCATGAGGTTTGATCACTCGAGTTGCGCATGCCCTTCACTTCAAGTTTGCTCGTTATTTTCTTTATTGGCTGGTTTGGTTGAAATGGGTTCTGTTTACCTTTGCAATTATGTTCATAGATTCAAGGTTTATCCATTTTCAGCTTAGAATCCTGAATCTCTCAAAATACGGGGTGCAATTGTTAAATCTCTTGTCATTTTCTCACTCCTGAGTCTCATGATTTGGTGAAAGAGTTGTAGTATAGGGTTTCAACCTACAAGTTTAATAGTTTTTGCCTGAATTATTGCTTCTAGCTACAACCTCGGAGATATACCCAGTCATAGTTTTGGATAGTTCGTTTTCATTCTTAATAATTGAACTTGCAATTAATTTCACTCATGCTTAAGGAATACTTTCTTCTGTTTATGCTAACATATATGCTAGTTTTCCTCCTGATTCTGGTATTTCTTGGTTTTTCCATTCACCTGACTTTGAATATTTCTTGAGTTCTAAGGTGTGTACAGTTCCTTATTAATACATAGGATTTTCTTAGGTTAAAATCATACTAAACTACTGAGTATGTCTAAGTTAATGTTTGCACATAGTTACACAATTCTAAAATTTAACCAAGATATTAAATTCGTACAGAGTAATTAAAGGTCTAAAACAATTTATTTCTAGAATTTCGGGTCATCACTCTAATCTTATAACAAACATGCGACTGCTTTGCAGTTCCTAAACTACAATTTTCACCAGCATGTCTGTCTCACCCAATCTTGTTAGTTAATCACTCACTACCATTAATATTTCACTAAATAAATGTTTTGTGTTGTCTAGTTCAATCTACTGTACTTTTATGGTTAATAATTTTTGGGTAAAGAACATATTTAGTACACATTGAAATATAAAACCCTACTGATACCATTTCCTCAAAACATTTGTTAGTGCGGGAGCTTGCTCCCTCTATATCAGTAACAATGATGTAAGGCAAAACCTAATCGCTTCACAAAGCAAATATAAATAGTGTTGCTTACTTGTGCTCTTGAACAGTAAATTCCTACGATCATAGTCACCTTTCCATCATTTTTCTTGTCAATCCTCCCGAGCTTGAGATTCATCTTCAAGACCAAATCTCCCCCGAAGCCTGCTGCAAGACTGTTGTCTTTAGCCAATTATATGCACTCAGTGCTAATGCTATTTGGTGATCACTAGACTTAGCATTTTTCCCTTACCCTCTGACATTTCAGCACGGTTTTTCCTCCCTTCACCCCTTCTTCTCTTGTGGTGTTCCACAATTAGGGGAGGTAGTTAGGGTTTTTCTGGCAACTGCCTTTTTCCCACTTCTATCATGAGAAATTACAAAATATGTTATTACTCAATCATTTTCTAACTTTAGATATTTAATAATATTATTCAACTAAACAAAGAATAACAATATTGTTTAGTTTTTCTTCTTACAACAGTAAATAAAATGTTTACAGTTTTTTTGGCGACATTACATCTTCCCCCTGAAATCAAACATCATCTCAATGTTTTTCAGCCTCAAACAACTATGGATATGCTTCTTTCAAGAGTTATTCATCCTTCCAGGTGGCCTCATCTAGCCCAAAGTGCTACCATTGCACTTTAACCTAAGTGATGGTTCATTTCCACTGTGTTACTTCTCTCCGTTCGAGTATATTCAGTGGCTTGACCAAGAATTATCCTTCCAATTCAACCTGAAACAATAGAATTTAAAGTCAATTTTGCCTTTATCATCACAATTAACTGGTCTACTTAGGATTTTTCTTTAACTATACTTCTTGCCAACTCACTATGTGCTTAGGATCATAAATGTATCTCTTTAGTACTAACATATGGAAAACATTGTGGACCTGAATGTGGCTTGGTAGGGTGAGATGGTATGCCACTCACTCAACCCTTGCTAAAATTTGAAATGGTCCACAAAAATGAGGTGCCAGCTTGGTACACCCACTCCATTGTAACGTACTCCTTTTTTCTCGAATTCTCACATACACATGATATCCCACTTGATACTCCTTAAAATTTCTCTTCTTGTTGGTGAAATTAATTTTCCCATATTGGGCTTCCTAAATATAGGATCTTACCTTCTTGACCATTTCTTCCATCTCTTTTAACATTTTTGTCCCCAGCATTAACTTGTCCTCCGGTCCCCCCCAACTATACAGTGCACTACATTTCTGGCCATATAACTTCAAGCGGGCTCATTTGCAATGAAGTATGATATCCGTTGTTATACGAAAATTTGACCAAGTGTAGATGGTCCTCCCATTTAGAGGGTTGCTACATTACATATGACCTCAACATGTCTTCTACTACTTGGTTCACCCATTTAGTTTGTCGGTCTTTTTGAGGATGATAGGTCGTACTGAAGTTTAATTGAGTCCCTAACCCTTCAAATAAATTTTTCCAAAAGGCTGAGGTAAACTTCACATCGCGGTAAAAAATTATACCTTTTGGTAGCCCATGCAGCCTGAAGATGTTTCGCATAAAAATATGGGCAATCTTCATTGCTTTGTATGTGGATTGGACTGGTATAAAATGAGCAGATTTTCTTAGCTTGTTGGATATCACCATGATGAAATTGTTATTTCTTTTTGACTTGGGTATTCCTGTTATAAAATCTATAGAGATGGTTTCCCATTTCTATTGTAGAATTGGTAGTGGATGCAATAATCTAGCAGGGTGCTAATGTTCTGCTTTAACTTGTTGACATTCTTGACAACATGTCAAATATTCTGCTACATCTTTCTTCATACCATGCCAATAGTACTCCTTCCGGAGTGTGTTAATCAGCTTCTGATACCCCGAGTTTCCAGCATAAAGTATTTTGTGAAATTCATCTAAAATCAAGTTTTTAATGTCATTTTGATTGGGAACATACAAACTGTTTTTATATTTCAGTGTGCCAACAGCTTTCATAGTGTATCCTTGCTGATTTTCTTTACTCATTGGATTCCGAACTTGCTGTCCTATTTACTAATATTTTAAATCTTGTTCTGCTTCCTTTTTAATCATTTCATCGAAGGTAATTTTCACCTTGCTGCAAGTCATTTGATAAAGACAATGTACCTTTTGACTTAAAGCATCTGCTACCTAGTCCTCTTTCCCTTTCAGATGCTTAATATCGAAATCAAAACCACTTAGGAAATCTACCCACTGTGCCTATCTGGCGTTTATGGTAGGCTAACTGAAATAACTAGTCAAGATGTCATGGTTTGTTATTAACAAAAAATTTCATCTCATCAGGTAGTGGTGCCACATATTTAAGGCATGAATAATGGCTGCCAAGTCCCAATCGCACGCAGAATATTTCTGCTCATGTTCCTTTAATTTCCTAGACTCGTAGGCGATTACCTTGCCTTCTTGCATTAGTACCCCTCCTAACCCTTCCTTACTCGGATATATACACACCACATAGTTCTTAGCTAGATCTGTTATGCTTAATATAGGTGATGTGGTGAGCAGATGCTCGAGCTATTCAAAACTTTTTTAGCATTATGTGGTCCATTTAAAAGCTTTCCCTTTCTTTGGTCAAGAGGTGATAGGGTAGGCCACTCTGGAGAATCCTTCTACAAACTGTTTATAGTAACTGACAAACCCCTTAAAAGATCTGATATCCACCACATCCTTTAGTATCAGCCATTCCATTATGGTCTTAATCTTCTCAGGATCCACCGCAATTTCATCCTTAGTAATAATCTGTCCTAAGTACTGAATTTGTTCCTTAAGGAAATCACACTTATTTTACTTGGCGTACAATTGATGTTTCTAGAGGGTTTGGATCACCAGTCTAAGATGTTCCTTCTGCTCCTCCAAATTCTGGGAATATCTCAGTATGTCATCAATAAATATTAATACAAATTTATCTAAATACTGATGAAATATGCTATTCATCAAAACATAAAGACTGCAGGAGTATTGGTTAACCCAAAGGGTAATACCTCAAACACATAGTGACCATAGTGAGTCCTAAAACTTGTTTTGGCTATATCCTCCTCTCTAGTTCTGATTTGGTGATATCCTGGTCATAGATCAACCTTTGAAAATACGGTTGCCCCTTTTACCTAACGAAATAATTCTTCAATTTGGGGTAAAGGGTACTTGTTCTTAACTGTTAACTTATTCATTTAAAGATAGTCCATGCACATACAAAGGGTACCATCCTTCTTTTTGACAAACAGCGTAGGGGCTCCCCAAGGCGACACACTAGGGAAGATGTAATTTTTATCCAACAATTCCTACAATTGCATTTTTAGCTCTGTAAGTTCTGGTATTCTCATACAATAAGGAGCTTGGGACATTGGAACTGGTCCTGACATCAACTGAATAGTGAAGTCTATATCTCTGTTAGGCGGAAACTTAAGTATCTCTTCTGGAAGTACATCTGCATATTCTTGAACAACAGGAATGCTATCCAGGTGGTTGTCTTGTCCTTTGAGATGGCATACCAACCTGAATAGCATAAACCTTACACCCTTTCCTGATACATTTTGCCAGCTGAGAAGCGCTTATTGGTTGAACCTGCATAGGCCTTAGAATGCCTTGCATCTCCTGCATTTCTCCAAGCTCATCCTTATAGTAGATAGTTTTTGTTTTACAGTTAATAATGGACCAACGTTTTTCCAACCAGTCCATGCCTATCAAAATGTCATATGATCCAAGGGGAAGTATGTTTAGGTCTTCCACTAAAAGCTAACCTGCTATTTCTAGAGGGTAGTTATTTACCTTATCCAACACCTACCTCTTTGCCCCTGTTGCTAGTAGTACTAGCCAAAGGTTTTTAAATTTAATAGACCTCTAGTTTACAATCCTCCACAACCTTAGGACTAACATAACTTAATGTAGCTCTAGGATCAATTAGAATAGATACAATATGATTAAAAATCTTACCTTCAAACTCCACCATAGTCATCTGGTATTCCGCCTGATGGTCATCAAGAGCAGCATTAATTTCTGGAATGCTCCGAGCCATATCACCTACTGTTGATGCGTCATGGATTTGTGAAACATGTTTGATGCCTTTACAATGAGGAAATTTTTTAACATAATGTTGCATCCCACATCCCCAGCATTGTACTAGAGGTCTTTCTATTCCTTCGTTATCAAATCTACAAGATTGCTCGCTAATTTTTGGTTCAGATGGTGGCTTAACTCTGAGCTAGTTTTTGGGAAGATTTCTATTGTTTTTCCCTTTAGAAAATCCTTTGTGAGCACTACTCCAGTTTCCCTTACTTCCCATAGCAATCCTATTACCTTTCTTATCAGCGCATTTCCTGCCCGAAATTTCACCCTTCTGATTGCTTTGCTGGTAGCATATCCTGGCCTTTCGTATAACCTCGTCCATTGTTTTTGGGCTATTGAACTCAATCTCTCTCTCACTACCACAAGTAAATTGTTGACGAAACATTATACCTTGGGCTTTTCCTCACGAATGTAAGGTACATATTGAAGTAAAGACGTAAATCGAGTAATGAACTCATCCATGGTTTGTTGTCCAAGCCGCAGGTCATGAAATTCGTTTTCTTTCTCATCGCAAAATTGTTTCATCAAATATCTTTCCTTGAAATATTTTTGGAACTTCTCCCAAGTTATATTTTGTTCACTTACCATGAATATAATCTTGACCTCTTCCCACCACAAAGTAACCTTCCCTTATAGTTGGAAGATAGCCAGTCGAGCTTTTAGATTGTGATCGTACTCATATAATTGAAAGTATTTATTCATGTTAATTAACTAGGCTTTGGCTGCTTCTTCCAGCTCTCCATCGAAGAGTGGTGGTTTTATTATCCAGAATTCCCCTTGCAATTCTATTCGCTACCTTTTTGGTGTTGGGTGCTCAGAGACATTATTTTACTTCTCTCGATTCTCTTCCCCTCCTACTCTCCCTTATAGTTTTGTGTGATATCCTTGTTCTTCAAACGTTCGTTCCTATTCAGGATTGGGAACTGTCTGGCATTGATTCTACTTATCAGATAGGCTCTTCATGATTTTCTCGTGTTCCAAGGTTAATCTTGCATTATCCTCCCCTAGGTGGGCCATTTCTCTCTTTAGTTCCTGAATCGTCTCCAATATTGTAAGATTTGTATTAGGAGCCCGCTCTCCTAATTGCACCTATATCTCAGGGTTATGTTCAAGGAATGTTGCAGGTCCTAAGCCAACCATAGTCCTGTGTAGCTCACTGTTTGTTCCTCTTATAACTGTTTTTGTCCTGTTTACTTGATATGTTAATAAATCATTAACCGTTAAAGACCCAAAAGGAACAACAACTAATTGTACAATTCATTTGCTAGAGGTCACAATTTTGTAACCTTGGCTATGATACCACATGTCATGTCTCCATTTTCAAATATAAAAAAAATACCAGAAACAAAAATAACCTTATATATACAAACTTTAATCAAAACATTGTCTCAATAGAACCTATAATATGGTAAACAACCCCAATGGTTGATGCAACATCCAAACTACAATGATATACTAATGTACAACTATGATAGCGTTATCCATGTTTGATGGAAAATCCCTTGTCCAGTCTCGAATTAATTGACTTAATCTCCCAACTCAGACAAATTAGCTCGTCTTGATCTTATTGCACTATCTATTAATCGACATTTACTATCCTTGCAATGTCCTATTAATGAACATTTCAGTTCCATCAGAGCCTCTCAGGATCCTTCGCTGCATCCACAATGCAGAATGTAATACATCAATCCTACGGCTCGGTGCTGTCCAGAGGGTTATTCTATCTCTCAAGTTGGGTTTTGTAGCTCATTTCATCCCCTCCTTCCTTGCGCTATGTTCTGCTCTCCTTCTCCCTCAATGGTTGGCTCAACCTGCAACCATGGCTCACGATGCAGTTGGCTCGCCTCTAGAACGAGGCTGAGGGGTTCTTGCTCATAGACAGAGTACTTAATTTTCTTACCTAGATGAGAAAATTCTCTGATGGGTTCCCTTTCTGTAGCATATTTCATGACTGATTTACAGGATTTACTATAGTGATCGTTTGTTCTTGTAGCCTTCTGTATATATGGGGAAAAAATGGGACCATGGTTTCAAGATGCAATCAATCCATTTTGCGACCACCCATATTGGATGCTTAAGCATTTTTTGGGTAAGCACGATTGGCTCCCTATCTAGGCTTTTGATCGATTAGCAAGGTCTTTTAGTTTGAGGGTGTAATGCTCATAAGAGCTAGCTTGTTTATTTCACTCTGAACTCTTACGAGACTCTCTGAGTCAAGCTGCACACAACACTATATTAAAATTTCCTATTGGGTTCTTCTCTTTTGGGTTAATTTGTAACTATTTATACATTTGAGACCGTTGTATGGTTAAAGAACGTTTGTGGCTTGTAACAAAGGCCGCGGTGATAGTTGGGTTTGTATTTATCTCTAGCAAGAACTGTTCAGGTTTGCATGAAGGAACAAAGGACTTTTAAATCACCTTAATATCAATACTTTGCAGCTTCATTCCCTTAAATATAAATGTTTTAGCGATTTTCCTCTCATGTGCTTGTACAATCGATCTCCTGTTATGTGAATGTATAAGTTCAATTTCCTTTTATATGATTGTATACTAGTTTTCTTGTGATGGCAGGAACATACATTGGCTTCCTCTGGATATTTTATCGATTTATCTTTATGATCCCATGAAGTTTGATTACTCGGAGTGTGCATTCCATTCACTTCAAGTTTGCTCGTTATTTTCCTTATTAGTTGTTCTAGTTGAAATGGGTTCTGTTTACTTTTGCAGTTATGTTCACAGATTCAATGTTTCTGCATTTTCGGCTCAGAGCCTTGAATATCTCAAAATTCGAGGTGCGATATTTAACTCTGTGGTTGTTTAGTCGCTCTTGAGTCTCATAATTTGATGAAAGAGTTGTAGTACGGGGTTCTAGGCTACAAGATTAATAGTTTTTACCTAAATTATTGCTTCTAGCTATGGCCTCGGAAATATACCCAGGCGTAGTTTTGGATAGTTCATTTTCCTTCTCCATAACCGAACATGCAATTAATTTCACTCATGCTTAAGGAATACTTTTTGTTGTTTAAGATAACATCTTAGGTAATTTTCCTTTTGATTCTGGCATTTCTTGGTTTTTCCATTCACCTCGTTCGGAATATTTCTTGAGTTCTAAGGTGTATACAGTTCCTTATTAATACACGGGATTTTCTTAGGTTAAAATCATACTAAAATACTTAGTGTCTCTAAGTTAAGGTTTTCACATAGTTAGACAGTTCTGAAATTTAACTAGGATATTAAGTTCGTACAGAGTAACTTAAAGTCTAAAACAGTTTGTTTCCAAAATTTCGGGTCATCCCTATAATCTTATAACAAACAAGCGACTATTTTGCAGTTCCCAGACTATAGTTTTTACCAACCTATCTATGTCACCTAATTTGGTCAGTTAATCACTCACTATCATTAATCTTGGAGTAAATAAATGTTCTGTGCTATCCAGTTCAATCCAGTGTACTTCTATGGTTAATAGCTTTTGGGTAAAGAACATTTTTAGTACATATTGAAATATAAAACATTACTGATACCATTTCCTCAAAACATTTCTTAGTGCGGAAGCTTGCTCCCTCTATATCATTAACCATTATTTAAGGCACAACCTAATCGGTTCACAAAGGAAATATAAATAGTGTTGCTTACCTGTGCTCCTCAATAGTAAATTCCAACAATCATAATCATCTCCCCATCGTTTTTCTTGTCAATCGTTCTGACCTTGAGATTCATCCCCGCAAGCATGATGCAAGACTATTGTCTTTAGCCAATTATATGCTTTTAGTATGAATGCTATCTGGTGATCAGCAGACTTAGCATTTTTCCCTTACCGTCTCACATTTCAACATGGTTTTTCCTCCCCTCACGCCTTTTTCCGTTGGGGTGTTTCATAGTTAGGGGAGGTAGCTAAGGTTTTTCTAGCAACTGCCTTTTTACCACTTCTTTCATGAGAAGTTACAAAATCTGTTATTACTCAATCATTTTCTAACTTTAGAAAATTAATAATATTATTCAAATAAACAAAGAGTAACAATATTGTCCAATTTGTTTTCTTAAATAAAATATTTACAGTTTTTCTAGAAACATTTCAAAATTAAAACACAAAAAAAAAAATTAAAAAAAAATAAATCCATTTCATCAACCAAAATTCCATAAAAGAATATTATGTGATTGGAATGATAACCCATAGTTTCTTAATAATAAAATCTACAATCTTTCAAGGATAGAATGAGAAAGATAATATGCTACTCAATATTGAATTGAGACTTATCCTCTCTAAAGGGAATAAGGCACAGGGAAGATGTAAAAATAAAACAATTGAAATTAATTAACCAAACTACCTTTGTTCATGAAATTAAAAAAATAAATTGTTATTTTAACTATTTTTATTTGTCTATGATGCATATTCTTGTTTGTTTATTCCATATGTTAAGGGAAACTACAATTCCATAAACCAAATATGCACATGCAAATATAAGAACCTTAACTCGACTTCTTTATAATGAGAAAGTTCAACCATGTATTGGCAACTAACATGTGCTTAATCATATTAATGATCTATTCATCTTATTATGGAATAACGAGTAATTAATCACATTGATCGTACATTTATTTTTTTTTACATTTACAAAAGAGGCATATACGTGAACCCTATCAAATCCCCTATTCGATGGATTTAGATAATGGAATTCATATTATGAGAGATAAATAGATGCAATGTGCTAAATTTCTTGGAAAGAATAGAAGATGATTGGATGATCTGGTCAAAGAGTATTCTTTATCATTAACCGTAACCAATTTGTTCGCTTGATGTATTATTCTTGGCACAATTTAATGAGGTATTTAAGTCAATGACAATGCTTACTTATACCATAGAATAAGTTTGATGCACATGGAAGCTTTTCAAAGAATCCATGATAAAAGCCTATGTCATACATCTACGTTTCCTTACGGATGTGTATGGAGATGCCAAATGAAAAGGTTTGTTACCGATACGAGTTAAAATACCTAAACTGGTTAAATCATCATTAGTGATAAAAACAACTTTTTATCTTACTAATTTAACAAAAACAATGAGAAATCCATTCGATTAACATTATAATTACGTTGTAAACAATAGAATAGCCGTTTCATTGAAAATATGGTAAAAGGAATGACAATATGGCATAAAGGAATTGTTAATATGGTCAAAAAGACATTATTCGAAATGAAAATGGATTGACTTGGAGGACTAACCATCATGATGTTGCAATGCAAATGTAATGGAAAAGTATCCATGCCTACATGAAATTTGTAACTCATATATTATATAAGAGGCCTTAATAACATAACAATATAAGAGGCTTTAATAATATAACAATAAAATACACATTATTGATACCTTGTAGAATGACAACTTTTCTTAAGATGAATATTTAATTTCCTAACTTATTTGAATTAGTGATCATCATGTGTGACAATGTATCAAAATATAAATGTTATCTTGTAGTTGAAAGGTTTGTAGGCTACGATAACTTGGGCAGTAGGTCACTACGGTAGCGTTGGAAAATAGTTTCCTTTGTTTATTCATAAGTAACCTTAGAGAATTACTCAAACATAGATGGATATAGCCGAAGGAATGACAAATGTAAAAAGCATGGAAAGAAGGGTAATGCGCACTAGCAAAGATGGTGAACATTAAATGGAAGAGAGAATCTTAGGCGTGATTAGGGGTGGATGTAATAAGATTTGTAGGGTGAACATTAAATGCTACAGAGAATGCCATAAGTGTAGGGGTAGATCTAAAAGGATCTAGAGAGCACTCTTATAGACATTTTTGGGCACTTCAACCCCAATCATAAATGTCCATAAACTGAGGGCTCCTAAGTTGCTAAAAGTGTTGCTTCACTGCCTAAAGGAACAAGGTCAACTGATTACATCATCTCCTAGAAGTTCTCCACTGAAAACTGCTCATAAATGGTCAAAACTGAACCATAATGAAAGCTCAATGCAGAGGGTGCGATGCATATCACCTTCCCAGTGTACAAGGTGTGATGCATACTGATTTTCTCCTCTGTAGGGTGCGATGGTCGGGAATGGACAAATGGAAGGAACAAAAATGCGAGGTGGAAGATCATGGAATCTTCCAGAAACTTCCCCTTTGACACTTGCCACTTCATTTTCGACCAGGGATGAGTAAGAGATCATCACTCTCCAAGTGGAAGTAGGAACTATCAGAGAGAAGACACTAATAAATATCTTAGAATATGACTCACCTCCCTGTAATCATCTATATATGGATCCCTCATCACAAAGATCTAGAGGCTAGAATTTTGTATCTTATAGAGAAGTGTTGTTGGTTTTCTAGTGTACATTCACAGTGTTGGGTGATCTAGCTTTGATTAAGGTGAAGAAGGGCTTCTTAGCTGGAGGATGATGCTGGGTCAGAGCACATGGTTGTAATCCTCTTACTATTTTTCATATGAATAAAGCTATTCTTGTTTCCTTCCATATTCTTGTGTACTTGTTTATATATGCATGTATATGGTTAATACACATCTGATCCTATATTATTTATGAATTTAGATCCTTTCTTCTTGCATAGTAGTATGTTGTTGTGATTCCACAGGTCCTTTTGAAGTTGGGAAGACAAGAAGAAGCGACGAAGCTCTATCAAGAAGGAGAGGAAATCAAGCACAAGACTCAAGTTGGTCTTCTTGGTCCTCCTCTTATCTATTTTCATAAAAGGAAAAAACAGTAGACTTTGATTGTTTGTTTCTAGGATAGCCACCCATCTTAGTGGGAATATCAGCATCTAAGTGGACACTATTCCCGGATAACAAAATGGTGACTCCACTGGGGAGCGACTAGATTACTTGTTAACCTATCTATCTTTGTTTCTTTTATAAACTTACAGACAGAGCCTGAAGTCAAACCAGCTAGACTTTGAACTGCATTTTTCATACAAATGCAAAGTAGATTAATGCTGCTTCAGTCTATCTCCGTGTTTTGTTTATGAATTAAACAATAGATCTGCAAGCAATCTAATTTCCCTAAGTGGTGGCTCTAGTAACCTCTTAGATCACCTTTGTGTTTTACATACACTGATCTTTACTTATTTGGCCTAAACACCTGAACTAGATTGCAATCTGTGAGTGAAATCTCGTTTAAAGTCTCGCACTACTACCATCGTACCTTACCTTCAAGGTATTCTGTATGCATCACACTTCCCGAGTGCAGTAGGTGCGTTGCATACTAAGTTCACTGTGTAACAGGTGCGATGGTGAGGGAGGGTTAACTTTACCCTCCGACTGTGGATTTTTCTCACTGTTTTCAGTCTTATTCAAGAGTTTACTGTCTGTAGTCAATGTACTTCTGTGAAAACCCCCTTCTCTTGCATTATTCCACCTCCTTAGTGCAAAGAACTATAAATGTTTTTATGTATTATGCGTCATTTTTAGTTCTCTTTTGCAAAAAGTAGCATAGTCGAACTGTAGTCTCTAGATCTGAAAGTGTCGTAGCTGTCGTTTTCAGCTTTAGAAAGCAATCCCATTGTTCTGGATAGTTGATTATACAGTTATTGTTGCATAGGGTTTGAATTAATAGTTTTAAAGTGTCAAAAAGCAATTTCCATTCCAAAATTGCAAAGTGTCTCTCTCGCTTTCACTTCGTTTTGAAAAAGAATTTTGTTGAGTATTGTCGCTTTAAAAGTAATTCAGTTTTGCATTTAGCTTTCTTAACATCATTCACACATTAAGAGAGCTGAAAACAAATACATGCATGTGCATTTGCATTTTGATTTTTGCTTAATTTAGGACTGTGCATTTAGCGTGTGCTCTGTGCTCTGTGAAGAAAAGATTCTTGACTTTCTTCCCTTTAGTAGCTAGGATTTTCATTGCTGAAAGAAGATCAAACGTTTTTTTATCATCTTAAATTGCATTTTAGGAATTATATGCACATCATGTGGTGAAATTAAAAGGAAAATTGTTAAGCAATATCAACTTAAAGTAAATTCAATGAATCTAACAACACTTTGGAACTTAACGCACAACATATAGAGGTCTAGGCTAGAGACATATTCCAGCGTCGTAAATCCTGGTAACTATTTCTTTCAGTGTTGGTTGGGTGATTCCTCCACTCTGAGATGGTAAGTTCCAGTACGGACTTGTGCTACCACGTACCATCGAGTATATATTGGGAGACCATGATAGGTTGCATCCTTTATGCCTAGGAAGCCATGTCTACTGCCCTATCAATCACAATGCACCGAACACAGCATTTGGGAAGATTGATTGCCGTACCATAAAAAGTATTCTGTAGTTTTGCGATTGGTTTGGTAATCCTCTCTGCCTAGATCTCCAGAGAAGTCCATTTTTCTCCTTTTCAGACTCCTTAAAGGAAAATGTCCTCTGAGCACTTGTCACTTCAGGCTCAATAAAAATCAGAGGCGACTAGAGTCATCTTTTGTTTTTTCTCAACTCTTTAAAATTGAAAAAACAAGTTGTGTCCAAGCATATAAAAATTTATTTTAATCAGAATAACGTCAAAAATTCCCCTGTTGATCTTCAGCTTGAGAAAATGGAGTCTACCAACCAAGGATTTCCCCGTGAAGGAAATCCTAGTTCCTTCTCCTCTTGTGGAGATGTTAGTCCACCCCATATGGCCACTTTGTCACTTCCAGGATTGACAATTGGTTTGCCTATTTGGATCTTCTCGAACTATGTCGTTTAGAATCTCGTAATTCCTAAACAGTCTAATAAGCAACTAGACGACATTAGAGTTGCCTCCCAACCTTCTACTTCATCTGATTCTCCCTCTGCTCCCTCCTCTTTGCTTAATAAAGTCGATAAAGCTAAAAATCAAGTAACTGAGAAGAAGAAGAAGCAGAAAGAGAAAAAGGAAAAGAAGAAAAAAGAACCAAAATCGAAAGGGAGCAACCAAGTATCGTCTAGTGAAAATTCTCACACCGCACAGTCAAAACCTAAATCTCCTTATGTCATTTGCAATGGAGACCACTATCACCGAGATTGTCCCTGCATCCCTCAGATCTTAAGGGACTGGTCTCCTCGTTTCAACAATCTGGTAGCATCAACCTCTGGTGATCATGTTTAATGCTCACCATCAACAAGTGAAAGTGAAGCACATGGACAAAGAAGGAATCCTAAACTTCCTTATAAGTTGTGTGAAGGCAGTCACGCCGTCCACCGTTGTACCTTCCTTGATGAGGCTAAAAGAGTTTTGGATGATCGTTCGGTTTCACCACTTCGACTTCCTCCTGGATATAAAAAACTCTTGCCGAGTCCTCCACCGGTTGAAAATCCAGCTGGCCTGTCATTGTGGTCGGCCGAAGCATCTATCATTGAAAATGAACCCTCTGAATCCATACCAGGCGAAAGTGAAAGGGTTGATACAGCAGTTGACCCGGTCTTGCCTTCAGAGTGTTCATCTTTGAATGATACCGTCACTGAAGAGAAAGAGAATGACACCGCTCAAATTCTTTTCATCAACACAGACTCTGATGAACTTAGGGACAGTCCTCCCATTCCTTTATCGTAGGAAGGAAGTTCATCAGAGTCATATCCGGCCGTCTATTCAGTCCCACCACCAAGCACCTAGTTGTTTCCTTCGACTGGAAGCAGACCCCGTTTACCAACCAGTGTACCATTCAGAATCATTGTATAAGCTTACCGAATGGTCATGGTTGGTACCATCATTGATAAAGAGGCTTTTGTGAGTACCCTTTCCTCAACTTCTTGGAAAGCGCTTGGTTCGCCATCGCTTTTGCCTGAAATGAGAAATCTAACAAGCTTCAACAAGGGAACCAGTCGACCTTTAGGTATCCTTCCAAATGTGCCCATTACTTTGAGAAAGAAAACTATTCACATGAATGTTATGGTAGTTCAAGGACCTTTATATTATAATCTATTCCTTGGACGCAACTATATTTATTGCATGGGAGCCATCGTTTCATCACTCTTTAGAGTAGTGTTTTCCGCATGAAGGCAGAATGGTCAAGCTCGTAGGCCAGATGTCATTCCCTGGTTCACACATCGCAAATAGTCAAATGCATCCCTAAATGGTCTTTTCACACAAGGAATATCTCATCGGTCTCGAGTCTGTCCACCTGATGAGCGCGAGTGATTCAGGAAGGTTTGACTGAAACCCAGGGGGCATGCACCCTGGTCTGCTTCGACGAAAAAACTCTAGGTATACGGTAGGATTCGGTGAAGGATATATTACTAGTCTGATACCCGTTCGTATAGGAAAATGGGATCAGACCGGATAAGATACCTCTGTTAGAAGGTAGGCCTTTCCCGATAGAACAAATGTTTTGTCTGCAAATTGAAGGTAACCTGGAAACTCTACTTCGCTATACCTGGGGGCATGCAAACCTTTAAGCATCAAGCAAAGAGCGACTATTTATTTTTTAAATTTGTAGGACCTCTAACCCTTTAAACTCGTAAGGCTAGCCGTTTCCTAACTTGCATAAATAAAGGATTCGTGGCAAAGCTTGAAGATATGTAAGCCACTTAAAAATAGCATCTCAAATGAGACATTCTTATCATATGACTCGCGAGCAATGTTGTCACAGAGTTCAAGCTTGTTAAAAAATAAACCCTCCACGAGCATTTTTAGCACATAGTTCAAGCTCATTAAAAAATAAACATAAGTCAAGAGCAAACGTTTTCCCTAGCGTTTAGGCTCGTTAAAAAATGAATTGGTAAATAACCATTGTGAATGCCTTATCGCCAGCTTTTGAGCCTTGGTCGTGTTCTCGCCATCACCTCCACTCTGTTTTTAGCCGGTCATTCACCCCCATATGACTATTTACCCCTTCGAGGAACATCTGCGAAGAGTGATTCTGCTAGCCATCCTTTTGACACTGCCATGATTGGAAAATTCCAAATCCTACCTGGAATCAGCTGCTACCCCGAAAACAAGTCTTCTTTAGGCTCTTTTCACCTAACTCGTAAAATATGAAAAGATTGCCGAGCGATTGGCCTCTCTGGCTCGTTAAAGGCATCGGAGGTGCTATCCCTCATCTAGATTTTAATCTTTTTGGACCTGAGGGATTATTACACAGAAATATGAAGTGCTTGTCTTGTTCGGCTCGTTAAAACTATCAAAAATTCATCCCTTTTGTATTATTTTACGTTTTTTTGGACTTAAGGGATTATACAACGAAAAAGAATCTTTGGAGTCTCCTTTCCATTTCTTTCAGACTCTCTAAAATTGAAAGAGGTCGAGTTATATTTGTCATTAAACTCGTTAAAACCGAATAGTGACAAACTCATCCAAATGGACGGGAACGAGTTTCACTATCATTAGGCTCATTAAAATATAGCGACAGGTTTGTCCGAAGGGCGGATTATAGAACAAGCATATCTTATCCTCCTCAAGCTTGACAAAAATAAAGAGGTACTAGTCAGCAATGACTCGGGAAAATTGGGAAGAAAACTTGAAGAAACGTTATTGGTAGCAAGTCGCTCTTGAACATGACACTTTCCTTCTGCATCCATGCTGGGTTGGGTTGTTCCGTTAACTTGTCATCACCATTGGTTTGTCACACCATCCATCTTTGGGGTTAACGCTACCAATCCATCGTCAGTGTTGCCGATATGTTCAAGAGAAGTCATTCAGACAATTCACGTGTGTCTCACCAACTGCAATACATTCATGCTTCATTCCATCATGAACACCACCCCGAACCCTGTATCGTCAGTTTCTTTTCACCTCCAAAATCATTTGCTTCATTCCGTGTCATTGATGTGGGATTCATTAAGGCCCTCCTGTGACGAGTTAATTTTTGTCGACATTAGCTCACTATCCAAGAAGTTGACTTAGGAACAACCCTTTCAGTACTTTGAAGCTTGCATGCCTCAATGGCAAGTTTCTCACTTTCAGCGACAGGTTTACATCAATGGCCTTCAACCGAGAGATTTTATGCGGTGTTTAATGCTAAGTCCCTTTTCACACCATGTGAATTGTACTATAGTAGCTTGGGGGTCATTGTCATTATTGGTGATTCCTCTCGCGCCTGTTAACAACTTACATCGTTGGCTGGTAATCAGGCGATGTCTTTCCATGTTCGACTCCAGAACAATTTTCACATCGATCGACTTGTACTCCGAGTGAAGATTGAATGAGTTTTGAAGACCCCGGATCTAGTTTCATCCATTCGGGCTACGATATATTCAGGAATATAAAAACATCCAGTGTACATCATTGGCGAATAGATGATCATCCAAATCAAAGGATGATGTGTCCATATCATCAGTCTGTCATACAGACGATTGTCTGTCCTATGTACATGAAAATGAATTTATAAAGTTTAGCATGGGAATGTCCGCCTCAGCGAGATCATGAAAAATGTTGTAAAAATAATGTATTGTATTATATCTTATTACAGGTCACCTCCCAGCTCGGAAAAACTTCAGATCCTCATAGTAAAGCATTTCACCCGACATCAGAAAGATTAACGACCTCGTGCTTTACGGGGCAACTGTTAGACATTTTTGGGCACTTCAACCCCAATTATAAATGCCCATAAACCGAGGGCTCATAAGTCCCTAAAAGTTTTGCTTCACTGCCTAAAGGAACAAGGTCAACTGACTATATCATCTCCTAGAAGTTCTCCACTGAAAATTGGTCATAAATGTTCAAAACTAGACCATACTGAAAGCTCAATGTGGAGGGTGCGATGCATACTGATTTGCTCCTCTGTAGGGTGCGATACTCGGGAATGGGCAAATGGAAGGAACAAAAATGCGAGGTGGAAGATCATGGAATCTTCCAGAAGCTTCCCCTCTGATGCTTGCCACTCCATTTTCGACCAGGGATGAGTAAGAGATCATCATTCTCCAAGTGGAAGTAGGAACTATCAGAGAGAAGACACTAATCAAGATCCCAGAAGATGACTCACCTCCTTGTAATCATCTATATATGGATCCCTCATCACAGAGATCCAGAGGCTGAAATTTTGTATCTTATAGAGAAGTGTTGTTGGTTTTCTAGTGTACATTCACAGTGCTGGGTGATCTAGCTTTGCTTGAGGTGAAGAAGGGCTTCTTAGCTGGAGGATGATGCTGGATCAGAGCACATGGTTGTAATCCTCTTGCTACTTTTCATCTGAATAAAGTTATTCTTGTTTCCTTCCATATTGTTGTGTACCTGTTTATATATGCATGTATATGGTTAATACACATCTGATCATGTATTATTTATGAATTTAGATCTTTGTTTCTTGCATAGTGGTATGTAGTTGTGATTCCACAGGTCCTTTTGAAGCTAGGCAAATAAGAAGAAGTGGCGAAGCTCTGTCAAGAAGGAGAGGAAATCAAACGCAAGACTGAGGTTGGTCTTCTTGATCCTCCTCTCATCTATTTTCATAAAAGGAAACAACAGTAGACTTTGATTGCTTGTTTCTAAGATAGTCGCCCATCTTAGTGGGAAAAGCAACATCTGAGTGGACACTATTCCTGGATAACAAGCACCAAATCTATAATATCAATATTAGACACGAGAATGAAATAGAGATACAATCAATCATGTGATTCATTTCATTAGTATGATACATACATAAATGAAATATTGTAGAAATTTGGATTCATCTTCCAATATCTCTTAGATCTGTAATGATAGTTCATATTAACTTTACTCTTCATATTATTTTCAAGTGGATGGTCCTTGGTAATTAATATTTCTAAAACTGACCTATTACCACAATACTATAAAACATACAACTATATAGAATAATATATTGTTCTAATACGAATACTATTTTGGAATCATGAATTTTTAATCATATGGCCATTATGAGCTTCCTATGAGCATTGGGTTCCCGAGATGAATTCTCACATTCCATCTCCTCGTGATTTATATTACAAAATGTATATTATTAATTACTAGTTGTTTTGATATACCTAAAGTAGAACCTTGCAAGGGAGACCACTAAATAAAATTCCATATTAGCTTCAAAATTAGCCAACATTTCATGTTATTGAAAATTACTTTCTTTAATTTACTATCCTTATATTTCTACTTGGTACCAGTTTTATATTCTTAACTGAATAAGCTTAAATTTTAAAAAAAAAAAAAAAATTTAAAAATTATTAAGTTATCAAATTTATGCCTAATAATCTTTACAATGATGTAAAATCCTTCTCCTATCCCATTGAACATCATCTATTTCATAAACTACACAACATATATTAGTGTGACATCCCCATGCTAAAGATAGATTTAAAGTTAAGGAAAAGACGAACTAAAGACCTTCTAAATCTAAGATAGAACATATTGATAACCGGGGCAAACATGTGCACAAAATGTGAAGACTTGATGAAGGAAATGGGTAATTGAAAGCTAACTACACTATTTGAGAAATGGAAGGCAATAAATAAGAATAAATGTTGACTATATTTTTTAAAATCCATTGCATCAATGTTTAAGTTTCTCCACGAAAAGAAAAAATAGTGGTAATGGAGAGGCGAATGGGAGGGAATGAAATTAAATCCCAACTCGTTCAAACTAATATTGAATACCACTTGTGATTTTCATCCTCTTGCATGATCATTCTAATGTTTGCGATAATGTCTATTATCTAAATGTCAAAGATACATTCATAAAGTATTGAGCTTTACAGGATTGTTGTTGCTTTGAATGATATTGATGTATATTTAATACGGGTGATAACTTCATAGTAACATAGTCCCTGCCTTGCCTTTTTGTATGAGGTCTGCATCGTGTTATTATTTGAGTATGAGGTCTGCATCGTGTTATTGTATGAGGTCTGAAGCTTTGACTCACACTTCTCCGCACACCATTTTTTATTTACTCCGCTCACACCATTTCTCTGCACTCTTGTAGTCTCCCACATTTTCATTTTATAGTCTATAGATGATGCACACAAACTATCACCATTCAAAACAACAACTTGTAGCCATTGGATTAAACAAGTCCCACTGCCTTTGTCAAAATATATTACAACAATATGAAAGTGAAAATAGGGCTTCTCCACTCTAATAAAAACTCTTCAATAGAGATGCCAGAGTCTCACAGATGACTACGTATTCCTCCAACTAGAACCTATTCTTCTCAATCTTTATTGTAGCCTGCCATGGTCATGATGGGAAATATCAAAACTCTTGCGAGCACTAATGGATAGATCCGAAAGAATTGCCATAACTCAAACTAACTATGCGAGTGATAATAACATTTATTTTATTGCAGTTCCATGGAGTTTGGCATATGCTCATGACCTATGAACAGAGAGTGGCTGGAATGTAAGTTATATGCTTTCAATGTTTTCAATACATTGAAATTCGTAATGGTATGGAATTTTAGACAAGATATTGAGCGAATACCTTATTTTCCACCGTCACTAATAAAAATAAATCCGCGAAATAACTATTTTCTTATGGAAAATTTAAAATTATGTTACATTAAAGTTTAACTCATGTTTTTGAAAGAAATAATTAAATTTTTTGTTTACTCACCGTGTAGCGGATAGCTTTCGTTAAATGCTCATGTCATTAGGAAGTGGTGTGCTGAGATGTGGACGAAGATATCGTTTCTCTTCCTTCGCAATTCACACATATGCTATTATCCATGATGTATTGTATGCATTTACACAGATGTTTTTATCTATCAAGTTTTCTAACGAACGTCATATTTCTTTCCAATAAAATTTGCAACAACCATCCATGAAATCAAACTCATGTTTTGTGCAATAAACAACCACTGATATGCATAATATTCTTGGATTTTGAGGTGGACATTCTTTCCTGCTCTTGGCTATAGTGCACCCCTATTTTGCAAAAAACTTACAAACATTAAAAATACATAGTATTGCTTAATGGTGCAAAACAAAAAGCATATTGTATTTTATGAGATTAAATTCAAGCAATTTGTTGAAATTTGTGAAGTTACAAAAGTGTGGAGGAAGCTTTCATTATGCTTTCTCTTCACCTCTACACTCTACCATCATGCTATCATCCATCATGTATTTTATGCATTTACACAAATCTGTTAATATATCAATTTTTCATTTCTCCCTCAAAAGTGTGCAACAACCATCCACGGAGTCAAACCCATGTTTTGTGGAGAGGAAAGGTGCCAATATCCTTAATAATAATCGATTTGAGGTGGAATTTCTTTTCTTCTCAAGGTGCTACATCATAATGTTTAGTTAAAAGGATAACTATTGTTATAATGCATGCTCTATATTAGAAGAAACCTACAACATAAAAGGTATATTTTATTTCTCCCTATTGCAAAAACATAAAAAAAATCAAATTTTATGACGTAAAAATTCAAGCCATATTGTGTGTCCAGAGAAAGTTTTCATTATGCTTCTTGCACAGTTGACACGTATACTATCATATGGAACCCATTGGGTCAGTGAGCCCCACATAGGAAACGTTAAAACCATGAAAGGAAATACTAATATAAGCTTTCGTCTCACGGATACAATTGACCGCATAAGAAGCTAACTCTAGAATATTATTAGAAATGAGGCTAGCATTACAAACCATATTATAATCAACGATCTCATTTATTTAAAAAATGGTCCCGTTAGTTTGACAAAAAACCTAGATGCTAATATGCAAGAAACATTGAAGCCATCAAGGAAGCAATAATAAAATATTTGAATTCAAGAACACTAATGACATTGTAACCAGTCGACTCTTGAATATTACTAAGAATGAACTTAGAGATACAAACAATAATTTTAGGAACAATTAAATTAATTTGACAAACAACAATGTAAAGGATACAATTGATATTACAAGCATGAAACTTAGAGACCAATGATAATTGAAGCAATGTATTGAATGTGTTTACAGTTAAAAAAAACTCAAAGATACTAATGACATTATGAGCATCGAGCTCGAAGTCAAAATAAATAGTATTAATACTAACTGGGTAGGTAGTGCAAATAAAGACACATTCATTAGAAGAGATTCACTTATTGGATAACCAACCTTATCTTTAAGCATTTTTTTATCCAATGGAAAGGGAAGAGGCATGGAGGTGCATTTCTGTTGCTAATTCCACTTTGTACCTCTGAACTATGCATTGATTAAACAAAATGCCTTCTACGATGTTATGCAAACAATAACTTTAGCAACGATATCCTTTTAAATATAGAAGGTAATTTTTCGGTGAATATTGTTGTGTTATGGGTGGTGATAATTTCATGGCGAAAACATTTATACTGGAGTTGCATTTTATTATGCTACTATTTCCTCTATAATGTGTATTTTGAGTCAAACTTGACATCTATTTTCTTTTTCATTTAAATGAGGAACCTTAATGGATAACAAACTTCATCTCGAGGCATTTTATTTATACAATGTAGAGTGTGGAGGTTCTTAGTTTCGTTTTTTATAGTTAATCACACTTCTTCTTCCCTTTACACTCAACATTGAATAAACAAAATGTTGTAAACCATATTATTAACAAAGAACTCAAAATATATGTGCAATCATTTTAGCAACAATCTCATTTTAAATATATTAAGTAATTTTTGGGTGAACATTAATGTATCATGGTAAGTGATTTTATAGTGAAAACAATTGTATTAGTGTTGCATTTTATTATGCTATTATTTCTTATATAGTGTGCATTTTATGTCAGCCTTGGCATATGTTTTTTTTTTAATTTATTTATTCATATCCACTTTAGAAAAATGAATTTTTTGATAGGGAATATCCTCACGGGCACAATTTATATTGTAATCATTAATGTCGAGTGCAAATGTCCAAAAAAGTGTGATTAGAAACAAAAAATGGCTCATTGCTGCATGCAATAGTTAATATAGGTATGGATATTAGTACTATGTGTAATGGTCATTCAAGTTTATATATAATTTTTTAGTTCTTTATTAACCTTAGTATCTTGTGATATGAAGACTGTAGTGGAAACTAAGAACATCCCAATCGAGATTTTGTGATGCAGGAAAGTGCTCCCCGTGCAGACAGAGGCAACCCCTTTAGTCCTAGAGTGGGTCTAGTCACAGCAAAGACAGTTCAACCATTGATTTCCTTAAACAGTCATCATTGGAGGCCTACCTCAAACCAGTGGTCGATGAAGTTTCATTTCACTGCTCTAGCTTCCATTTCCTTCTCCTCAATGACTGATTAACCTAAAACAATACAAAGAAAAAACAACGAATCACGTAACCGAGAAACAACAATGATCTGTTTACTCATAAAGTCAGAAATTCATGAGTTATCAAGTAAATTACATACAATACATAGGAAAAGATCATTGATTTTTTTAATAATGAATCAAGAGTAAGCTTACAACTAAGTCTTGACGTTGCAAGCCTTCTCAGAGGGTCCAGCCAGTATGTTTCTCAAGCATTCACTCTTCAAGGATGAATCTCCCCATGTGCAATGTCTCTTTCTCACTCATAAGCTTTAACACAAAGTTAAGGGCACTCCACAACCTTCCACAAGCTATCAACAATCCCACACTTGTCACACCCACACTAGCTATCTATCAAACTCAAAAGCACTAGCAGCACTAGCTAACCAAAGGAACTAACTAGTTAAAAAATCTAGCAACCATAACAATGGTGAGTGATTTTATAGGAGACGCAGCCTCCATGAAATGAGGGAGAGGGAGCTTATCCTCAAAGGAGGTTGCACAAGAGGCGGAACCACCATCCCAGAGGCGGAAAAGTGACCCAAACTCACCAAGCAACCAGCTCTAGAAACAACCAGAAGACCAACTATTTGAACCAATTTGCCAAATATGGATCGTTGCCAGTCATGAAATGTAGACTAGCGATGACGTTGCAATGATAAAATTCATGACATAGAACCATCGTAGATTTTAAGGGTTTACTAGCGATGATGTAGAAACTTAGTCAAAAAGGGTCAATCATCAAGATTAGAGAGCATTTGCTTAATCTTCTTATGTTGGTGGGAGGATATGAACATGTTTATTTGACACATGACACAGAAGAGGGAATGAGATGAGGATAATGACAAATTACTGTGTAATTGAGGCCCCCTAAAGCATGAAGACTGAGAGAGTGGGAGGGTTGAAATGCTTTATGAAACTGTTTGAACTGGAAAACCACCTCAAAGATCTTTTAGGTCCAAGTACAACTAATATTTGTGACTGTGAAATACATATAGTCTAGGTATGGGTGCAGCCATCCAAAATACATATGAAACTAGGTCTGTGGTATGGACACAACCATGCAGTTGACAAGACCATGACAATGATAAAGATATGGTCGCAGCCATCCATGAAGACTCGGGCATGGTTGCAGCCATCCATCAAAGAGTCATATATGTAATCACGAACCAATCCATGCAATCCAAACATATGCAATCTTTGTTCGGTCTCTTGAAACTGAACCGATCATAGCACAATGTCTATTATGCAAACAGATGTGTTGAGATCGAGCATGATAGAGAGTTGCTTGATTCCTAGTCAATAA
Organism: Pinus taeda; assembly: GCA_000404065.3. Classification (NCBI taxonomy): domain Eukaryota; kingdom Viridiplantae; phylum Streptophyta; class Pinopsida; order Pinales; family Pinaceae; genus Pinus; species Pinus taeda. Next base: position 70,772 of record APFE030972554.1, read on the forward strand.
TGAGAGTCGTTAACGAGCACGAGAGAAACCACCAATAATGCCAATGGTTTTCAAGGTACTGTCTAGCACAATCCACCAAGTGTGAAAAATGAGCTGAAGTCGAACACCCATGGAATCACCCAATCGAAGACCAATGATGGAAGTCTATCATCAGGTGTGAAGAACTTGCTATTGAGGCATGCAAGCTCCAAGTTACTGAAGGGGATCTCTAGATCAATATATTGGATAATGAGCTGGTGTCAACAAGAGACGATTCGTCGCAGGAGATCCATAATGTTTCCCCCATCAATGACATGAGAGAAGGAATAAGAGGTAGATGGTGAAACAGAGTATCAAAGGAGGATGTAAGGGTGTAAACTGTAGAAGGATTATACTCTTGCACATATCAATGACATGACTCCAAAATGTGGCAGCATTTTGATACCATGGGATCAAAGGCTCGATGGAGGCAACACAGATCAGATGGAATGAGGCAAAATGGCAACCCAGAACCACGAAAGGCCAAATGATGATGTATGGACATCCCAACCTGACAAGAAGTAAAAGTGTTGATGTTCAAGAGTGACTAGCTGCCGTAGATAACTAATAATGACTTCCAAATTCTACCCCCACCATTGCTGGCGAGTACCCCAATTATTTTTGAAAACAAGCTTGAGAGGGATAGCATATTCTTATAATATAAGTTCAACCTTCAGTCGAATCCAACCTAGTGATAGTTTAACGAGCCCTAGGGAGGAGAAACTCGAGTCTCGTCATGGTGATGAGTCCAATGTCATCAGGGTTTAATGAGTCTGACATAGGTAAAACTCGAAGTCTTTTTCATGTTTGGAGAGTTTGAAAAAGACACAGAAAGGAAAACTCTAGGGGGTCCTTTTTCGTAAATTTATGTCCCTTGAGCACGAAAAGGTATAAAACAGTACTCAAGGTAATTGCTTGACCATTACGATCAAGGATTACTTTTCGTAATTAGTGACCTCGATCTGAAAAAGTAGAAAAGAAATTGAAGACAGGTCATTTTATGACTAGTTTTGAACTTGAAATGATAAAGTCTAGCAATCTTTTCATGTTTATACGGTGAGAAAAGAGCTGAAAGTGGACCACCTTTTATTCCGTTTAACGAGTCAAAAAGGGAAAACTTGGAAATATTTTCATATTTTATGAGTCAGAAAAGATCTTAAAGGTGACTCGTCCTAGAGGAACGAGTGGTATAAAGGGTAGCAACTTGTTGCGACAATGGTGGAACTACTCAAAACATTTAATGGTTAATAGGCTAGCTAATAAAACCACTCATCGTTGCAGTTCCTCAGGAAAGGAAAAACAACCAAGTGAAAGCATATGATCGGCCAAAGAGATGGTGGCAATGGAATCAAACAACCGAGGCTCATCTAGCAGAATTTAGCGAATAAAAATGGCAATCATGAGGTGTAAATCAAATACGGGTTCATCTTTTTACACAAACTTGAACCATGTAGAATTATGCAGGATTCGGTTCCATGTTTACACACGCTTGAAATGAAAAACTATGCTTGTTATAAATTCGCATGCCCCTAGCATAATGACACAAATAAAGGTACATGCGCCTCAAGCTTCATTGCATCCAATGGAGTGGATGGAAACTTCACTTTCGAGATCTTGGAAAGACTCGACTTGGATTTTACGAAATCTTAAGAAAAGACTCGATCTGGAAAGGGAGTGGTTTCATTTTTTAATGAGTTTTACATGGTAAAATAACTATCCTCATAACCCTTATTTCAATTTTTAACGAGGTTGATAGAATATCAAGAACATTCCTCAACACTCGTTATTTCATTTTTTAACGAGCTTGACACAAGACAAGGTACTATGCTCCACACCCCTTGTTTCATTTTTTAATGAGGTTGGCATAGGGAAAAACTATCCTCGAAACTCCTTGATTCATTTTTTAATGAGCTTGATACAAGATCGAGAACTATGCTCATGACTCCTAGTTTCATTTTTTAAACGAGGTCGACATAGGGATAAAATATCCTCGGGACTCCTTGTTTCATTTTTTAATTAGGTTGACACAAGATCAAACTATCCTCGGTCATATATTCATGGGCTACATGAGAACATGGCTCCCAAGAGGTCTTTACTGGAAGGAGAAACGCACTCTCGGAGGGATACATGTCATGAGGCACTAATGACAGATTGGGTTCTAATTCCCCCAATACATGATGTAGGAGACCATCTGCATGATCATTAGCAGAGGCAGAGATGAAATGGGTATCCACATAATTGACCTATGGCAAGGAAGGTACTTCTTGCGAGTAAGAACTGATAGGGGATGACAAGTGCACCAGAGGCATCGGGGGACTAAAGAACGATAATTGATCAATGGTCACCATTTTTCCATTATGTGGAAGACAAACCACATAGAAAAGTGAAGAGACAAAGGCCCCCATGGCATAAACATAGTCACGGCCAAAGAGGAGACTGAAATCTAAAGCACCTTGGACAACCATTACGTCTATATAGATAGTTTTGCTTCCCAAAGTAACAAGGAACTTCAGAAGGATCCCTAAAGGTTGACTGGTTCCTCCATCAAATGCCAACAGATTTTGTGCAACCAACACAAGTTCGGGGAGCCCAAAGCTTGCCAAGTAGTGAAAAGCATGACGCTAACTGATGCACCCTCATCCAAGACAGTACCAAGTACTACCTTATCATAGGCATGTACCATAATCTGCAAAGACACATAAGATGGAACGTGGAATGCAGTCAAATGACTCCAATCAAAGGAAACAACTGAACTACTTGGTGAGGGTATCATACGGTTGCCCCCATGCTCAATAGCAACCAAAGAAGGACTCTCTGAACCAGCTAAGACAGGAGGGTCATTCTTGGACTCTGGAGAATCTGATGAGATGAGAAGAACATGAGCAATAGAATCATGATTCTCATCAAGAACAGAGTGGACCACTGGTGGTGAATCGAAGTCGACACTCTTTCGGACCAATGGTCGGTCTGGAACGGGCTTAGCAAAGCCAGGCTCAGAAAGAGGAGGATGAACAAGAGAAGAATCTAAGACAATCTCTTTGTCAATGGGGAGAGGTTCTGAAGAGAGCCTCTGATAACCAATGGGAAGTTGTGGCGAAGAAGCTGTAAGACTTTCCAAAATGGTAGAAGCTTTATCCATGAGCAGACAAAGGTGAAGGGGATGGTTGCCTTCACATAGTCTATAGGGGAATCAAATCCTCTTTTCCTTCTTGCAACTACCATTTGATAGGGTAGCATCATCATGAGCTTTAGAAGACGGTGAGGGATGAGCCCAATCATGAGACCATACTTCTAAGATCCTAGGAATGCCATGACAATCACAAAGAAGATGGTCGCCCTTGCATAATATACAAGGAAACTTAACCTTTCGCGGAGGAGGAGAAGGTGTTCCAACCTGAGATCTACTTAGAGAAATAGTTGCACAAGAAACCTCACACTTATTGGACTTCTTCTTCTTCTTCATCATCTTCTTCTTCTTCTTAGTCTCCTAGTTACCAGATGTGGAACTTTCACTAGGCGAAGTAGGAGATGAAGACAAAGAAACATGGGAAGTAGGCACAAGCTCAACCTTGGAATCATGATGTCTTGTTTAAAATGAAGGAGATGGTAGAACAGGGGTCATGATGCTCGAGACCACTGAGGTTGAAAATAACCAAATGGGCAGACTGATGGTTAACCCAACCAAAGACAATGTTTCCATATATGGAGCACCAACATTTCCAAAATATGGAAACGGACCATGATTTCCATCTCGGGAAAGACCTTAGCTTGTAGGATCAAGGAATGTTGCCATCAGCAATGAGCCTGAAAAACACTCTTATCACAACCAAGAACTCAAACTGTTACTAGGAATATTTCATGGGCAGTATATTTTATGACACAGGAACAAAACTTGACCTTTTCATGTTTCAAGAGTCGAGAAAAGGACAAAAAGGTGACTATATCTCTTTTGAGCTTTAATGAGCCTGAAAGGACAAGTGCTTAGATGGACCTTTTCTTTCAAGGTGTCCAAAAAGGAATGAAAGTGACTACTCTGGAGTACTAGGCAAAAGGTTTTACCAAACAAGCCATAAAACTGCATATACACCTTCGTGATCAAATGAAAAGCAAGGACTTTCCATATGGCAAACAATATTCCCGAATGTTGTGTTCGTTGTGTTATGATTTACAAGGCGGCAAACACAACTTATAGGGGATATAGGATGACAACCTAGTGGGGTCTCCCAACATATACTTGATGATACTGGGAGCACAAATCCATGCTAGCAGCTATTGAGTCAAAAAAGGAGGAATAACCCAACCTTAAGTGAAAGCAATAGTGACTAGGTTTAACAACGGCAGAGCACGTCTCTAGCCTAGACTTCTAAATAATGTTTGTTATGTTCCAATGCATTGTTAGGTTCATTTAGCTCATTTTAGAGTTGATATTGAATTGTGTTTCAATTTCCGAGCCTTACTGTATGTATATCAAAACCTGGGATGCAACTAGAATGAGTAAAGCATCTTTCATTTCGATGAACACCTACTTAAAGTGGGGTAGAAAGCTCATTCCTGAGTAAATACAAGCAAGTGCAAACATTAAGAAACACAATGCATCAATACACTAATCTCATGATGCCTCGATACTACTAATGAAAGATTTAGAGTTCGATTTTCAATTTCTCAAACATGAAAATTTGAAATGCACCTATACTTTCACTTTCGTATATCAAATGAATGCAATTCCTTAATTTTTAATTTTTTTGAACTTAAAGATACAAGCAAGCAAGTTTTAACTGATCGATCCAAACAATTTTGATATATGCTTGGTAATGAAGAAATTGAATCAACATAAAAAATTGGTTCAATAATCGACACTAAAAATCAACCAACAAGAAAACAAGCAGCGAAAAAGCCTCAAGCAAATCAATAAGATGGTTATGGACAAACCTTGGATAGACAAGCAATCCAAGAAAATGAATTCTCGATGAAACCTTTTAAAGATCTAGGTCACACGGGTCTAGAAACACAAGATCCACTCAAATGAAATCAACGAGAAAATACCTTAACCAAAAGCAATCGAAACAAGCTAATGAGAGACAAGAAACAACAGGGAAAAACAAGATTGATGGATTCAGGAGGTAAGGTTGTAAAAACAAATTTATAGGAATCATTGCGAGTGTTGCACTGACAACTAAAGAATAGTCGCTAGTGTTACACTGACAACTAGAGACTAGCTGCTAAAGTACACCTGTTTTCAGCGACGGTCTGATTTGAGGAGTCGTTACGGGAATTAAACTAGAAACCCGAGACGAAAGCCACATAGTCAATCTTACTTAAGAAAAAGACAAAATAAAATCACCTAAATGACACCATATTATTCTTCCAGATAGTAAGGGGACTCCCCAGATTGACCCAGGTAACCCAAAAACTGATGGTTTAACCTTGAAATTCAAGAGACAACAAATCAAAACCAAACAAAAGCAAACATGAGAACTAACATGAAAAGGACTTCCCAGTGGAGTCGCCAACTTGTGATGCATGAAAGTGTTCCAACTGTGAACAGAGGCAACCCCTCTAACCCTAGAGTGGGTCTAGTCATAGCAAAGACAGATCAAAAATTGATTTCCTTAAATAGTCATCATTGGAGGGCTACCTCAAACCAATGGTCGATGATGTTCCATTGCACTACTCTAGCTTCCACTCCCTTCTCTTCAATGAGTGATTAACCTAAAACAATACAAAGAAAAAATAATGAAGCACGTAACCGGGAAACAACAATGATCTATTTACTCGTAAGGTCAAGAAGTCATGAGCTATCAAGTAAATTACATACAAGACATAGGAAAACATCATTAATTGTATTAATAATAAATGAAGATCAATCTTACAACCAAGTCTTGATGTCACAATCCTTCTCAGAGTGTCCAACCAGTATGTTTCTCAAGCATTCACTCTTCAAGGATGAATCTCCCAACATACAATGTCTCTCTTACTCATAAGTTTTAACACAAATTTAAGGGAACTCCACAACCTTCAACAAGCTATCAACAATCCCACACTTGTCACACCCACACCAGTTATCTATCAAACACAAAAGCATTAGCAGCACTGCCCAACCAAAGGAACTAACTAGTTAAAAAAACTAGCAACCATAGCAATGGTGAGTGATTTTATAGGAGAAGGAGCCTCCATGAAATGAGGGAGAGGTAGCTTATCCTGAAGGGAGGTTCCACAAGAGGCAAATCCACCATCCCAGAGGCAGAAAGGTGACCCAAACTGACCCAACAACTAGCTCTAGAAACATCCAGAAGGCCAACTATTTGAACTAATTTGCTAAATCTAAATCATCGTGGGTCATGTACTGGGGACTAGTGATGACGTTGCAATGATACAGTGCATGACAGAGAGCCATCGTGGATTTTAAGGGTTTACTAGTGATGATGCAGAAACTTAGTTAAAAAGGGTCAATATTCAGCATTAGAGAGAATTTGCTTAATCTTCTTATGTTGGTGGAAAGATATGAACATTTTTATTTGACACATGACATAGTAGAGGGATTGAGATGATGACAGTGACAAATTACTATGTAATTGATATATGTTAACGTATAGATATATCTATTTTTATATTGTAAAGATACTATGTGTTTGGTTTGAAAATATTATAAGGATGTGTTAAAATTTGTGTAGTTATATCTATATGTATATATGGTTTTTTATAACCATAATTGATCTAGAATTTTGAACAATCAGATTAGATTTTTTACTATGAATTGGGTAGTGAAGGAAAATAAAGATAGATTTTCCAGGAGAAATAATGTGCCTTCTCAGATTACAAACCTTATCTCATTTAATTTATGTTTAGGTAATGCAGATTGTGTAGAAGTGTAACTGGAAATAGAAAGACACATAGCAACCCACTAGGTCAGTGGGACCCACAAAGGAAGCATTAAAATCATGCAAGGAACTGATAATAGAAGCTTTGATCCTACAAATACACATGATTTCATAAGGAACCTGCTCTATAAATTTCCTAGCAGCGAACCTAGCTTTACAAATCATAATTTTAGAAGTGATTTCATTAATTTAACAAATGATCACATCAATTTGACAAGAAATGGGATACAAAGATAGAAGAAACATTGAAACCATAAATACAACGATAATACAAGATTTGAATTCAAGAATACTAATGATATTGTAAGCAACAAACTCTACCATATTACTAGAAAAAAACTAAGAGATACAAACATTACTTTTAGTAGGGTTACAAATGAATAAGCCCCAAAATTGGAGACGCAAATGAAAATTTAAGCTACAGATTCAACGTTTTTACAAGAAACCAACTCAAGGATACCAAAGACATCATGATAATCAACCTTGAAGTCAAAATATATAGTATTAATATGAATTGGGTAGTCAAGGAGAATGGAATCAAACTCATGATTCCCACAACAAACAAATGCCAATATGCATATTTGAGGTGGAAATGATTTCCTATTATGAAGCTACATTATAATGTTTATTAGGATTGTACCACTTCAAAAAATTTAAGAACAAAAATGGTTATAATGTGCCTCCTATTTCGAAAAAAACCTAGAACATGAAAAGTACATTATATTGATTTTTGTAGCGAAACATAAGGAATATTGTATTTTATGAGATTAAAAATGAAGCGATTTATTGAATTTCTGGTTGTTAGTTATAAACATCTAACATCCTAGACTGAGGGGACCAAGAATCGGTTATCACCTAGTAAATTGAATTGATCACAATCCTAATGAAGTGGAAACTACAATTAATCATGATATAAGTCTCTCATGAAAGAATACAATTCTAAAAACAAATATCTGGGAAGATGAAAAGGAGTTGAACTAGAAAGAATGGACATAAAAGTAAATTTCTAACTAAGGAAGAAAACATCGAAGCCCATGTTCTGTGCATCAACTTTGACATAAAAATATTCTAACCAAAGCAAACATATACACATAGGAAAAGGAAGATCTAATCTTGTTGATGTGCTTTGGGGAATTGCTTATGAAAAAGGAGTATTCATCTTTCCGGTGATGTGGAGGTATATTTTCTTTCTTCAAGCTTGCACTCATAAGATTAATATATAAATTATTATTGTACCATGTAACATTAGTGAAACTAATTGTCGATATTCACTTTAAGAAGTCAAGGGAATTTTGGAAAAACAAGGTTGCGAGTACAATAGAAAGTGTGCGCAAGGAATCATGTGCACACAAAGGAGCACAAACTGCCACACAAACAATTTCTCTAGACACCTTTTCTCCCGTATTTCCCCCACCCCATTTCTCTACGCCACACCATTTCTTTGCACAAAAAAATAACAACAATTTGATATTTAAACTATAATATTTCCCCCAACATACTTTTGCAGCCGGCCCCCCTTCCTTCCATCTAAAAAAACCTCCTTGATTACGTAAGGGACCTACAACCTTGTTAGTTCTAACATCATTGGACACAAAAAAACCTTTTTTATGTAATTGACCTACAACCTTGTTAGTTAGGACATCAATGGGAAAAAAAACACTTGCTTATGTAAGGAACCTAGAACCTTGTTAGATTTCACATCATTGGGCAAATCTATAGTAGTGTGAGGCATACCAATGTTAGAGAACTTACCAATGAAATGGCGACTTAGGAAATTACCCTTTTTTTATAATTTAAGATGTCCTTTGAATCACTGAAAAATAGTGAAGATATATCAGTCTCCATAGGGGGATTATGTCACATATGCCTCCTTGGATAATGGAGACATAGAAATAACATTTACATAAATGAAAGAAATATTTCTAAATTTACGAAAAAATAGAAATATTCAACATTTTCCCAAATTTTTTGTTAAAATTGCTTAAAATCCACGAAGTAATCAAGAGTCACCAGATTTTTACCACATAAGAGAGTGGTATAGTCCCTAGCAAGGTAGGAAATAATGAGTATGACATATTCCACCACATTATATTTAACAATCTCAATGATCTAAAAGTATTGATATCATCGATGCCAAAATGAAAACACTTTACATAATTAAAAATTTTAAAGATATAATACTTGTAACTTCAAATATGGTTCTATATGTTGAAATAATTCAATTTGACAATAATGAATTTTCACATTAAACAAACACTTCAAACTTCTAAAAAAATATATAACAATAATAAAAAAAGATAGAAGATAAATTATGTAATATAATATTACAAACAATATATAAATAATTTCAATAACTAATATATTTTATTAAAATAAAATAAGTAAGATATACTCAATATCCTTTGATATCTTTTCCTCTTATTTTTCTATTCAGTCCAAAAGAAAACCTAAAGATTGATTTATTAGCTAAACTAAATTTTACATAATAATTATGATACACGTGATACCGACATCTGAGATATAATAAGAATCCTATGACTAGAAACCAAGTTCCATCAACACAAAGACAATAAGATGTCTTCCATCTAGTAATTTTCACATTGTCAAAGGAAAAATGCTATATGGATCTAGAATAAAAAAAATTATGGGAAGCCAAAAAAATTATTATCCAACATAATGCAACAAAGAGAAAACTATAGTGTATATCAAACACAAATACAAGTGCATGCCTCCTATATGACTAGGAAAACTATGTAGCGGGTCCATAACAAAATCCAAAGAAAATACCCAATGCTTAGCTGGTGACCTAGTTAGAAACATCGTAAGTTTGTTCTCTGATAGTGCATGAACAACCTCGTTTAATTCTTGATGTAGATGTGTGAATATAACAAGTTGAGAGTTGACCTTAATCTTGTGGATCCCATGCAACCAGTGCCCCAAGAATGGTGGAGTAAAATTTGTTCCTTTATTCTTCCAATCGAAAAATAATTTTGAATCACCAAAAATGTGTGCCATATCAAGATTGTGCCACCTTGTGCAGTATAGAATTCCCCAAATAGTAATGATATCCGCTCCACTATTAGAATTGAAACCTACACTACAGCAAAAGTGGAGTGAGTAAATTTTGTTGATTGTAGTCCTGAAACTACATCGATAGATGGAGTATTGTGCTACCAGATTGAATTGTCTAGTAGGAAAATAAGTTATTGGTTCCCTGTGCCTTAGAGTTTTTGGGATCTTGTGATTTCTAGTCTCTCCATATATCATAAAATATTCATATATGTTTGTACATATACGTTTGATGTTATTTGGCCTATATTAAAAAATTGTGGCATTATGGTCCATCCAAATGCACGAGCAAATGAAAAAAGGAAGATATTTGTTCTCATATGTCAAATCAAACCAGTATTTGAAGCATGATTCAATAGATGTAAAGCACCAACCTACATTAATTTAGACCCATTCTAAGACATATATCTAGGTTGTGTTAAAAGCAGACACGTAATAAACAAATGGAAAACATAGTCAGGTGACTCATGACATAAACTACATCTACAAGGACCCTGAAACTCACACTTACACAAGTTGTCTTAGGTATGTACCGTATTCCTCCATATGATCCATCCAAATAACAAAACATTTGTTGGCATGTGCCATGACTAGGCCCTTGCAAAAACAACATTTCTCTTCCAAACATCCAAGAGAGGAAAGAACGCAATTGTAAGTGATTTTGGCATAGATATGACCCTTGGTAGAGTCACCACACCAACAAATTTTATCATCCTCCTGATTTAATGAAATGTGGGCCATAGACAATTGATGTATATATTTGTTTCATATGTCGAATAACTGGTCATAAATGTCCATCTTTGGTGCATTCATCCAAATGGGATATTGTTGTTGTGTATCCATTCCCTTATAAATATAAGAAAAATGTAGAATTCCTTTGTCATGTAAATGATTTCTGACCTTTATAGGCAACTTATTTCCCCACACTACCCCTGTAAAGGGTCAATTATGATCATACCACCCTACCCTTGTTTATGAAGCAACAAATGTTTTCTATAGATCACCTTCTGGTCGTCATAGAACCTCTCCAAATGTATGATCCATACTTAGTGATTATAACACCCTATTTGATCCATTCCTATGGTTCCATATGCTTTGAATATTTATCTTTTATCATTTCATGTGGTATGCTAGACTCACAAATAGCGCTCAAAATTCTTATATGCCCAATCGAAGAAATTAATATTTTTTACACCGCATCAACCAAATTTTAGCCTCTTGGTTGCTAATTAGATGTATCTCCATACCTTCCTTAGTACCAGACTAGATAAAATTTGCAATTATAACATCATTATTTTTCATGGTCTTTCTGTACAATCCATATAAATGCATCTAATATATCAATATGTTTAGAAATATATATTTAAATAAGATTAATTTACCACCAAGAAACGATGATTTATGTTACCATTTATTTAATCTTTCGCTAAAGTTGTCTATGAGCCATTGCAAGTTCATGAGGAGGTATTTATGTTATTTCATATGAAACCCCAAGTATGTGAAATCTGATTCCATCGAGTCTACAAAACAATAAATATCTTAGATGTCTCCTTGACTTGTTTAATCTTTGATGATGCATATATTAGCATGGATTTGGGAGAGTTCATGATTAACATGGAGGCATTCCCGACTCTCATGATCATATGATGAAGGTTGATTCATTGATAAACCAAAACCTATCCAAAGAGTAATATGTCATCCACAAACATGAGGTGAGAGATGTATACATGTCTAATTGTAAACTAGTAAATAAACATTGTTAGTAAGTGATGTATCGACAAAATTCTTACTGTTGAGACCTTCAATGGACGATTAGAAAATCAATGGAGATAATGAATAACTCTATTAAAACCAAAAAAGGCATAGATGAAACATGTTGGAACACTATTACTAATAAGAACATAACGCATTCAATTAATGCATGTAATAATCCATTCAACAACCTCCACATGGAGAGAAATCTTATCCAATATCAACCTAAGGTAGGTTCAATCCACACTATCGTATGTTTGAGGTAGATGTAGCTTAGTAATAATGGTGCTTTTATGACATGTTTTAACAAATTGTAGAGACTCGTATGATTAAAATTGAACACGAGGCTCTACATTTGTCTATGTTTTAGGAAACCAAATTATTCGACAAATATATGAGACGATAGAAAATCCATCATCTAACTAGCAATAATATTTGATATCAGTTTGTACACTATATTACATAGTGATATTGGCCAAAAGTACCTAAAATTATTAGGGTGTGTTGATTTTGGAATCAAACAAAGGAAGGTCACATTTATAGTGCCAAAAATTTTCTTGTGTCACCAAGACCCTTCCAACATTTTTAATAGATGAAAACCCATGATATCATAGAACTATGTGAAAATCTCAATGGTTCAACCATGCACACCAAGAAATTTGTCCTTTGAGCATATTTTAAGGGCATTTTGTATCTTCTCCAGTGAGATAGATCACCCTACCTTCGTGTCATCATCCCGAGAGAAAATTCGAGGATAAAATTTAAAATATGCCAGTTGGTTATTAAGATTGAAATCTTCCTCATCCTTAAAACATTCCTTAAACTATTCCACTACCATTTGGTGAATATCCCCAATCTGAGTAACTTTTCCACCTAATCCATTCTCAATCACCCAAGTGGTATTTTATTTTCTTCTATTAGCAACAAATTTTTGGAAAATTCTTGTGCCCTTCTGTCTCCATGCTATCCATATTGCTTGACTCTTCAAACACCACTCTTTTTCTATCGTATTTAAATGGTTCTACTTGCATGATTTGATCTCCATAAGTATATGTTGCCCCTCTTTTGAAATGAAATATGGGAAAAGTGGATCATCAATCCGAGCCATCCTCTCATCAATCACCTTTAGTTCCTATTTGTTCTGATCAATTTTTATAGTGATCCATTTACAAAACATTTTTTTCAAAGCTTTCAACTTATTCACCACCACCTCCATCCTGAACTATATAGGATCCACTGAATGTTCATACCACATGGTTTTGATCAGTTTGCATAGTTCATGGTCTTCCAACTAAGTATGATTAAAACTGAAAGGAAGCTAAGTCCAGGGTTGATCCCCTTATCATTAAAGGGCAGTGGGGTCATGGTTTAATATAATAGTCGAAGTGACAATGATATGAAAACCCCAAAAATCTTAGGTAGGTTCACGTCCAATAGTAAATGGTATAATTTCTTAGCTATGTTGAATGAGAAAGCCATTCCATTTATCCATGTAGGTGTAATTGGATTTGGGCATATATACACCAAATTTCTATTTATAAAGAGTTCTGAAAAATATGAGCACAATCGATCTAGTCTGCAACTACACTGCCAAATTTCTTCACCCGAGATTCTTAGATTCATACCACCTGCCATTATGAGTAAGTCCATGTTCACTATCCCGCATGCATCTATACAATGCCGTAAAAGCTTCATGTTATTATATGGGTTGTAGATATTCAGTATGTGTATGTGGTGTGGGATACCCCGAACATAAATAGACAGGAATATGCTTGCATAAAGTTTATAGGCATTCACATCAATCATGGGTGAATGCCACATAGACAAAATCCTTCCTAACAAACCACTTGAGTCAGTCACAACAATCAACAACTAGCGAAAAATATTTAAAAATATTTATGATCCTTGTCTCTTGGAACGATAGTTTCCTACATAATAAATACAACAAGGCTCAAGGATGTGATAACGTGTTTTATCGATTTTATTTTAGAGGGATCTTGTAGCCCTCAAGGACTTAGTGATAAAATCTTCTTTAGGAAACCCTATATTTGGGTACTTCCACTCTAAGAACTTGAGAATAATTGGAGTCAGAAACTGATACGTCATGGGATTTCATGTCATCATTGTAGCCTAGGTTTCTTAATGCCCTAAAGTGAGGGATGGTTTTCAATCTTCCCCATACTTTCCTATCCTTCTGTTAGTAACATTCATGGTAGATGAAGGGATAATGGATAATTCAACAAGAAACCCCAACTCCTTATGAATGATGAGGAAAAGAAGATCCATGTTGTGGTTCCAAGTGAGGAAGTCAAGGTTATTATCAATCAAGTTGGTAGGAGGAATGGCATCATGTATAGTGTCCCCAACATTTTGATTCATCAAATGGTTGAGCAGGGGAGTGGGTGGGAGAGAAACTAGGAGCAAGGCTTATATCTGATTCAACAACCAGATTGCGAATGGAATTCACCACAACCATCAACATATTATCTTGCACCGATAGAGCATTAAAAACGTGACAACATGCCATTGAACACGTGTGAAGAGTCAAGGATTTGTGAAGTGTGTTGGAATGTCACGAAATTCATTCTCACTTGTTGGTTATGTAATAACAATATCAGTTTTTCCACAAGCATTAGAATGATTTGGAATGGGGGAAAGAGAGGGAGGGCTATTGAAATTATGTGGAGTGTCTTTTTTTTAAGCTCCTCTCCCAACACCATTTCAAAAATTTTGTAGAGTGTCACAGGTTACTATCCCGCACCATGTCTTCATCCTATTGTCTTCGAGTTCCACGATGCATGAACCTTTAAGGGAATTTGGAAAAGAAGTGATGAATATTGTGGGATACCAAACACCCAAAGGGTGTATGCGCGAATAATCAATTCTTTAATGAACATAAGTTAGACCCCATATAAGGTCCATCTCTATCCGCAAACCACTTGTGAATTTGAGTTCCACTAAAATCCATGCAACCCACTTGTAAAGAGCTATGAGTCCAACATCATTGAGAAACAAATTTCTTCTTATTGTGTCAGTGATGGACTCCATAGCCTTCATCATACACAATTCAAGGGGTAAACTAGGTATCTTTACCTTGACCAACCTCCTACCATGTATCATCATAAGTGGTTTAAAGGCAAAAAACGTGTGACAAATTTAAAAAATTGTGGCAATTCACCAAATTTATCTTTAGAATACAAACTGAATCTTCATGCAAAAAGTGGATTGTGAACCACCCATTCAGAAAAACACTAAAATTTCACCTATATGTCAATATAGCCATCCACATTGTAGCAAGCCAACCCTGAACTTTTCCCATCCATTTTTGCAAACTCTCATTCCCCGATCAATGTCCTCTTTTCCATCCCTACAACACGGTCGCAAAAAATGTACTTTCCATGTACCCATTTCTTCAATTTGTTGGTAGCCTTCATTGGTTTGGTATGTTTTGATTGTCTCGCATACAAGCTCATCCTGCCATTGTCCCTCTCTTAACATGTGACAACATAATTCAATGGTATAGAAGAGATTGTATGATCTTGGAAATCCTTTTGTGCATACTGAATTTGGATAGTTGTCATTGAAGGACATGTGTGATTGGTCTCAGCTTCAATTGTAGCACATATAAGTTCCTTGTTTGGGGAAGTGTGTTCATGCACAGTGGAAATATTGTGTAGCTTAGAAATTTTTCAATATCATGGCCAAAAATAATAGTATGGATGAGTAATACCCATAATGGGTAGCCTAGAAATATGGCTATCCGCATCCTCTTCTAGTATGCCATCCACCTTGCAAGGTGTTAGCCAAAAAAAAATTTAATTCGTCAACAACCACACTCAGTGATCGATTGATAGAAATAAATGTCCACCAACGAGCAGAATTTTGATAGACCATTCAACTTCGACTCCCACCCTTCTCACATGCCATATATCATTCAAACCAATGAATACAGTAAGGAATGTAACATCTCCTAATTCAAAGAGTAGAATGTGTAGTAGATTAATCCAATATTGACGCACTATGATGCTAACCTCGACAAATCAAAGAAATAACTTAAGAGCAAGTACCTATCGAAGTTATTCTATGTCAAGTTCCTGTAATCTACTACGCGGAGATATTATAATCATTTAGAAATATCAGAACTATAAGAAAGAAACATCCACACTAACATATTGTAAAAACAACATGCAACTTCTAGTTCTACCAATCCTAATCGATCACCCCAGGAAAACATCCATTGTTAAAAAGTTCGAAAGGAGACAGGAGACATGAGACATGTATGGAGGCACCAAACCCTTAGAAAATTCACAGTGGGTCCATAGGATGTGTATCCTAGAAAAAGAAAAAATAGATGAACATAACTCAGGAGTGAACATTAAATAGGATGTATATAAATAAATAAGTACTCTGGTTAATAATAAACATAAAATAATAATGTATCTATAAAAGAAAAAAACCAATGAATATTAACATGGAGTGAACAATAAAACTGAGATATATAAATAAATAAATAATGTAAAGTTAATATAATACAATATATGTTTTTAGAAAGAAAGGAATGAATATTACCAAGTAGTAAATATTAACACTAGAATTAATGGATACAAGGGATTAGAAACTGAAAAATAATAATAACAGATTTCATTATAAAAATAAAACAAATAATAAAATATTGTATTATTGAATGTCATCACAAAATATTAAGAATTATGATTAACCAATATTGCTTATTTTTGTATTCATGCTTATGTGATCCATAACGAATTAAACAAAGTCTTTTGGTAGAAATCGCATGAGAGAATCTTTTGGCCCATGCGTTTCAAACAAACAAGTGTGGTTCATCATGAGGGACTCTGATGAACAAAAATTAGATTCTAGACACGTAAATCATTTTGGTTAAAGCATCTTTCTACTTGTGATAATTCACTTTCACAATTCGGTTTTCATTGCACTCTATTTCACTTAATACAATTTTTCATTTTTCAAAAGTAATCTGGAAACCGAGTGCAAAAATATTGATTATTTAGTGCAGGCACCTTAGATCTGCGACAAGATTAGAGTGTACTAGCGCGTGTTATCCTCTACAATTTCTTATGCTAAGGAGGAGATCAAAAGAGGTAACCCTGAACCACTTTCGGCTCAGTAGCTAACCCTATTGAACCATAGAAGGATCTCTTGAAGGATTTGTCAATGAATAACTATAAAGAACAAGGTTTTATGCTAGATATGCAACTTTTTTTTGAGTATTTGTCTATTTAGGGTTTTAAGTTTGCTGGACTATGGTTTAGAGAAGTTAATTAGGTATAGGGTTCAATTACACAGAGACAAGTATAAATAGGAGGTAGATATTAGTGTGCTATGATGAAATTAGGGTGTTTGTCAATGTAGTATATATTTACGAGCTTAAAAGAAACTAATGAGCATGTGAAAGAATGAATTCATTAGCTTTAGAAGAAAGGAAGCAAAAGTATGAATTCCACAACTTAAATTCAAGATTTATGTCTATATAACTGGAAGGAAATTCATAGGAAGATGATAAAGCATGTAAAGAGAGATTATTTATCCATTAGAAGCTGCTATTAAAAGGAAACAACACCATAGACTTACTGAACTAGAGTTCCTGAAATATAGCTACAACTACTCCTATTTTAGCTGAAGAGAACATAACATACAAGCCTTCTCCACAAAAGTCCAACCCTTCTCTATGAATGATAAATGATACATACAAACTCAATTTCTCCAGTTCACCACCTTCAGGAGTGGAATTCCTAGGTGGTGGAACTGTTTCCAAGATTCTCTCAACCAACAAGTGAAAGTGAGAAGGTGAAGTACAAACACTTATCGTAGACTTTGTTTTGGATTTTTCCTCCTTAGTGAAGTCTAATGAACCACAAAAATACGTATGATTTCTATTTATTCATGATTACATCATATAACCTCGAAATTACTTCAATTACAGCAAGATTTTTGACTTTGAACAAGTCAAACTGAAAAGTAGGAAATTTACAAAGTGAAATTTAAATCAAAAACACAGAAATTTGCAGAACCGCAACACCAAATTTGAGCCCACTTTAAGTTGCCTTCTTGAGGTCCAAATGAATATATGAAATAATGATCAACTAGATTTTCAAGTATATTTTATAGAAAACCTTGAATTTTTGAAAATGACCCATGGGAAGGCCTTCAAAAATTCAATCGCCAAGGTGTCTCTACAAGCGTAATGCATGTCGAAAAGATGGGTAGAATGTTGTTGTTTTACCCATTTTTCTTCTTTTTCTCGAAATTGTGGCCCTATCTAAGAAATCTGATGAAATGGGTTTTAAGAGGATTCCATGAGATTTCCAAAACTTCAAACCATTTTTCATTTGGATGCATTGGCAATTTTTTCTGAATTTGGTGCCAAAATAGCCAAAAAAACCCAAAATGCTGAGAATTCTTTCAAAATTGTTCATTAGCTATAAAATGATGTATTTCAAGCCCTCATGGATTCTTCAACACCCATATCTAAGTTATGCCTGTCATTTTGTTCCTTTAAGGTTTCTTTGAGCTTGTCTTCCAAATATTTGAGCTTAATGATATATATCATGTTCCTAGTTTGATAGTGATGTGGCGTGTGCCTTAGTAGTTGCTTGTCTTTGTTGGCTTTCTCAAGAAGCTTTTCAAAGTGGTCATTTACCTTATCTAACTAGTACTCTACGTCCTCATTGATATCTAAGGAAATTTTGTCCTCCAAGTCTAGGTCTTCATCTAGCAAAATGTGTTCTTTCTCCTCCAATGCCTTCTTCAGTTACTTGGTCCTTGGCCTCTTTTTCCTGCCTTGTCTTTTTAGTTTCCTCAGGTTAATTGGGCTCTAATACTACTTTTCCTTTGCTTGCTTACTGCAACAATTTAGCTTGCTCTTTCTCCATGATGAGTTGTCTAGATTTTAGTTGTTTTTTTTCTTGTTCTAGGAATGAGATAAGAAACTTTGCCCTTGCCATGTTGTCCATCAGTTCTCTGTTCTAAGAATTTTTCTCTTCGATAGTATGTTGCATGTTTGAAGGCTCATTGTCTGTTTCCAAGTCCACAAACTCAAATTCATGCTCAATCAACTCTTCATTCTGTACTTGTGATCCATGTTTTGTTGATGTAGAAGGCTTAGCCCCTTTCTCAACATGAGAAGTAAACACACGCCTTTTTCCTATTTGATACATTCTAGTCACCTCACGTCTAGGCGCCTTAGGAACCTCCACTAATTGGCTTGATGATACTACCTCCATCTACTATGTTGGTATGTTTGGATGTTGAACTAAAACATTAGTCTCATGCCATTTTAAAGTTGTTTCTATGAAATAATCCCATGTCATGTTTCTTTGTGGAAACTGATGGAGAACTATAGTGTTTATCAAGCTATGATGAAAAACACTAGGGTAGTTTTCTTTGTTTTTCACATGTACCTTCTCATACATTTTGTCAAGGCTTCTACATAGATAATTGCACATGTTGAGAGGTTTTTGAGCTATGAAGTTGATTGGAAGTTGGATGTCACAGGCATACAATCTAGAAAACCTTCCCTCATAGGTGAAAAATTTCATGACAACCTTCATTAATGGAGCATACGTCTCCAATGTGTACCTAAATGGGATGATGTGTGTATGGGTCTCTCTATAGGATGTTTTCAAAAAGGACCTATAATGTTTAAGATCCAAATTCGTGCCCTTAAACGAGTATCCTCCATGATCAGGTATCCCTGTAGCAAGTGAAATAGTAGGTACTCAAAATGTAAACTCAACCCGGGTTATGGTGGCCCTTCACCCTTTCAGATGTGTTGTGATCCAATCTATAAATTGTTCATAAAAACCTACTTCAAACACCCTTTTGCAAAACTCTAAACATTTTCCATCTTCAAACCACTGCTTTATTAAGGGTGATGAGTTGAATTCATTACAGTTGGTAGGCTCATATTTTAGGATTTTTCCTCCTTTATGGTGTTTTTTTCCTCTCTGGTGAATAATCTCCCTTGATGATGGTAGAAACCCTAGAATCAAGAAAATGGAAAAAACAGTGAGGAATGAGTGAAAAGATGAAATGAGGGGTTTTAAGAATGGAAATGATGGTTGGGAAATTTTTAGGAGATGGATAGGGAGTGAAAGCAACTTATGAAACCTAAATGAAGTGAAATGAGGGAAAGAAATGTTTATGAGAAATTGAAAAATAGAGATTCTAGGAAATCTACTCAAAGTGCTAGGTATAAGCTAGGGTTTAGTTATAGGTGAGGGAATTTGATGATTTATAGGTTGTTTAGTGAGTCAAAATGTATTTAAAACATGTACAAATGTGTGAGGTGGAATATTTACATGTTTAGAATAGAAAAACTAGGCAATCCATCATATACCCTAACTTGCAGAATGAAAATTTCACCTAAAATCCTAGTCGAAGAGAACTTGCATTTGAATTCTTCTTGCTAAAGGAGAAAGGTAAGAAAAGAGTTATACTTACTTGTAAACAATATTAGATTGCAAGCTCCAAAGTTGAATATGGATGAGTTTTGAAGGGTTTTTGTCTGCTATGGTGCAAGTGCAACACAGTGTCCAAAACCATAACACTAGCCTCAGAAGCGCAACAGAGTCTGGAAGCACAATATCGTTAATTTTTGAATGAATTTTCCTAGAAACCTATGTTTTTCTCACCAATGGAGGTGAGAGCTCAATGGATAAAGGAGAATATAAGGGAAATGAAATGATTTTTGGACCTTTTGGATTTTTATAAGTAGGTATGATTCCCTTTTGTATACAAATGGAGCCCACATACCTTTTGAAAATCATGATTTTTCACCTTTAAAACTAAGCCACATTGGAAAGTTGAAACCTGAGTTGCTTTTTACCTTTTGAATAATGAGACTTCTTCTTCTGGAAACTTTGAGATTGAAAGACTGATGAACTTATGAAAATTCATCAAACTTATTCCAAACAATTACTTATCATGATTCATTTAAGGCTGGATCTACACATGATCATGACGGACCTTGAAACCCTAATGACTTAATGAAGACATGAGACTGAGTGGAATGTGTTGGCATTATGGTTCTGGTATGATTATATGTTTCAGATGTTGTACTTGATGGCAACACCCATGGCATGGCCCTCATTTTGATGAAAATAAAGAAGTACGCAGGAGAACAGTTCAGGAGGTGCGTACCCGCAGGTATGACGTGCAGGG